>PVIR01026041.1:0-23986 GCA_004026965.1 Petromus typicus | reverse complement strand
GTGAGTCTCCACACCCAGTATTGTTATGTGGTTACCGGGGAATTGAACCCGGGCCCTTGCGCTTGCAAGACAGGCGCTGGAACCACTGAGCTAACTCCCCGGCCCTCGCTCCTCAAATTCTTAAATAGCACATTCTTTGTATATAACCTATATACACCCTCCCATATACTTTGAATCATCTCTAGATTGCTCACAGAACCAGTAAAGCGGCAGTGCTGTGTAAACAATTCTTCTGCTGTCATCTTTAAGGAATAATGACCCCCCAAAAGCCTAAACATCTTCACCATAGAAATATTTTTGATTCATGGACAGTTTAATTCACAAATATAGAAACTCCAAACACAAGATATGAACTGTCCTTTTCCAGTACTCAAAAGTCATGTCAGAATTTTAATTCATTCCTGACTAAGAAAGGAAAGTCTACCTAGGTTCTTGACCACAGTAAAGATTGTTAACAAAATTCAGTATACTAACATAGAACATCTACATGATTTTAACAATATGTGTCTAAAAATATTCATCATATTACTATGGATATGACAATTTTTTTAAAAGAAAAATCAGGAAAAAACTAAGCAAACCCAAAAAAGTAATGCCGAGGTTGATATTTAATAGGCTGAGTGATTTCTCATGAGACTATTTTCCCAAAGCACTAAGATATAAATAAATATTAGTATACCAATGGAATGGAAAATGTGACGTAGAAGTCAAATCTAAGTTCCTCCCACTGAAAAGCTGAGAAAGGATTCACAATCATAGCAGGCAGATCTCACATGTGGACTTTAAAGAGGCCACCAATAAAAGGTAGACATCATATTTAAGTGTTAGTTCTATTTTCTGATGTCAAAGATACTTACTTAGAATAAAGAATTAAAAGGGAAATTCTTAAATTATAATCTTTCCCACACGTAGCTCAGGAATATTGAGTCAAAGTGGTGAGATGAAGAGGTAGACTTCACTCCCACCAAATCCCTTAATGATGGGGAGAGAGACGGTCATGCTCGCAACTCCTCCCTGCACCGAGAGCTATGAGGATGGTCCTCAGAGCAGACAGAGTGAACAGCTGTGTGTACACGTGCCGCCTCCAGACAGCAGCGGCAATGGCCTGGAACCCTCAAGCCAAGTGCCAGCAGGTGATCAGCATGACTGGAATCCCAGATCTTGGGAGGCTGAGACAAGAAGCTCACTGCAAGTTGAAGTCAAGCCTGGGCTAAGGAGTGAGATCAGCCTGAACTACATATGGAAAAAAAAAGTATGATAGTAAAAGACATAAGTAAAACAACATACACACTAAAAGAGGGATTTGGGAATTTTAAGTGTTATTTTTTTAAAAAAGAAAGAGAAGGGCTGGGAATTTAGCTCAGTGGTTCTGGTGTCTGCCTGGCAAGTGCAAGGTCCAGAGTTTGATCCCCAGTAACCACATATCATAGTTCTGGGCATGGTGGCTCACACCTGTAATCCCAGCATGCAGGAGGCAGAGACAGGAAGATTGTTGTGAGTTGGAGGCTTGCCTGGGCTACAGTGAGCTCAGGGCCAGCCTGAACTACAAAGCAAGATGCTGTCTCAAAAAAAAATATCAGGAAAAAGAAAAAGAAAGAAAGAGAAGGTGATTTTCTGAATTATCTACATATTGCCAGTCTTAGAAACCTGCTGGACTAAGAAGCAAGGACAGAAGTGAGTTTTCCTGCAATGTGTTCATGATCACAGTGGGGCACTTCTCCAGCTCCTGGAGAATTCTACAACTCTTGCCTTTGTGAAAAGGTGTGAAGAAGAGATCCCTATGTTGTTGGCAGTAATCACATCCACTGGGAGAAATGACCAGGAGTCCTGAGAAACCCACCAGACTATGGACCAAATGAGGTTGCTTCACTTTTCCCCTTAGATGCCCAAAGGAATAATCGCAGTCTCAAAAACACAAGCTCTGCACTGCTTGTCTTCCTGCTGGCTCTTTGCAGCCAAGCATGCTGGCTTTTGCCAGATCCTGCCACTGCATAGTTACTGCTGATTGCCTGGGGAGAGACAGGCTGACTTCCGACTCTGAGGCCCCACATCAGCTTCCTCTGTCCCTGACCTGTCCGGGGTACAGACTGGCTTCACCAAGTGCCACCTGCTGCAGTCCATCAGACACATGTCAGTGCTGATCACAGCGCGCCCGTTTGAATCTGAGGATGCTGGGCCTCCGAGGAGGTGGGCACTAACCTGTGTGACTCGTCTGCAGAACCAGCCTGCAGCTGGTGGTGCACAGAGCTGGTCCTGCTCCCCACGGGCATGCCCACCCAGGCTTCTTGTCCTCTCTGTCAACTAGGGAATGAAGTGTAGCATCCTTATTCCAGTTAAAAAGAAGGAGTAGAGGGAAAAGAAGGATCTGGTAATAACTACACACTCAGAGCAAACCCTGAAGAACTGGCTGCGCCTGGCTGACATCAGCTCCAAGATTTACAACATGTTACAGAGAGGCCCCAAAAAGTAAGTAGGCAAAGGGAAGAGAAAGCAAATAATGCCTGTCACTCAGGAAGCTGAACTAGGAGTCTCAGTAGGGAGGGGACTGACTGATAGGTGTCCTGGGCACCAACTCTGCTGAGCAGTGCAGGCTCCCAGCCAGGTAAGTGACTCAGCACCAGGTGCTACTGAGGCCTGTATCAAGGCCATGCTGCACCAGGTTCTAGTACTGAGACAGGCCAGAGCTTGCAATGGGGAGGAGGGGCGGAGGCTGAGGAAATAGGGTGTAATTTGCACTGCAGAAGGCAGCAAACAGAGCCAGCCTAGGAATCACAAAAAGAGGGAGGCGGAGGAGAGGAGGGAGCTCAGTAGAAATGTCAGAGGGTACAAGAAAAATGGTGGTCCAGAAACAAGGGTAGAAGCCAGGTGGTGTGCACCTGTAATTCTAGCACTCAGGAGGCTGAGATAGAAACATTGCCATGAGTTTGGGGATAGCCTGAGCTATATGCGAGACCTTGTCTCAAAAAAAAAAATTTTTTTGCCGGGCGTGGTGGCTCACGCCTGTAATCCCAGCACTCGGGAGGCAGAGGCAGGAGGATTGTGATGTGAGTTGGAGGCTGAGCTCAGGGCCAGCCTGAACCACAAAGCGAGACCCTGTCTCAAAAAACCTAAAAAAAAAAAAAAAAAAAAAAAATTTTTTTAAATTAAAAACAAAGCCAGGCCCTCTTATTCCAAGGCAGGTCCTAGGGCAAACAGCTTGCCACCTGGGACTGTGTATGTGAAATTTACGCACAGACTCACTTGCCATAACTGTTTCTCCTCTACACAATGCCCATGAATAAATCTTTCCTAGAAGAGCATAAAGAAGGCAAACATTACAAAGTCACTTTTAAATTGGGAATGCTGGGCTCAAATAACTTCCCACAGGCTGTCAAATTCTGCAGAGAGCTGGAATTACCAATATCCGTCTTTGGCCCTCAGTGTATAATTTGGTCAGTATTAACTTTCCAGGATGTCAGACTTTCAAAGTTCTTTCACACTTCTGTTTGTTTATGCCTGCAGCATCCTTACAAGCTACGCTGCGTCAGGACTTCAAGTCTCACCTTGAAACATGAGGTAAGAGGCTTCACAAAATTAAGTGAAATGCCTAATTCAGACAATAAGAGGACTTCCACTCAGCTTGGAGCTGCAAGCCACAGCCCCTCCTCCTGCCAGTTCATGCACCTTCTCATACCAATGCCTGAGTACTGAGGAAGCCCACAGATTCCACTGCTTTTTTTAGGAAAGTAAATGATGCTATACTATACTTCCGCTTCTCCACACTCATAACCAAAAACCATATAACACCAAGCAGAAAGACATGTTTCTCAACAGCATTACAGTTGCAGGTGTCAGGTTGCAGCAGCTGCTGCTGTAAGCCTAGGCCGTCCCTTGGCAGGCATGCCACCCCATGCCAACAAAATGCAACACAAACACATGCTGCAGACTTAAGAGCATTCAGAGGAGAGTGTCCAGGGACAGAAGGACAAAGGGAGCTACCACTGCTACTCCCAAGGGAGTTAGGACCACACCCCTGAGGAGGGTGGTTACCCTCCACACACCTTACTAATCTGACCCCTACACACACACACACACACACACACACACACACACACACACACACACACACACACACCCCGGAAAGAGGGTGGGGAGGAAAAGGAAGCGAAAGTGACTCTAGGTTCTGGATTTCATATGCAAGAATAACCAGCAACAGGTGCTGCCTTCCGGCAAAAATAAGACTCTGAAAACATCCCTGCAGCACAGGGCGCCAGCACAGAAACCTAACATTAGACAGTGATGTCAGAAGGGCTGACACCATCATTCTACAGCCAGCAGTAGTCTCATCCAAAATTACCCAACAGACCACAAGTGTTTCTCTGCCACTATGTGACTTCTTCCCAAGAGCCCTCTTCTAAAATAGCTGAGCCTAAAGTGAAGTAAGCAGCGGTTATCATAACAACACCCTTTAATGCTTAGTGTCCAGCACAGTGGTTGGCATATGGCAGATGGGGAAAATTTAGTGAATGAATGAATGAAGAATGAATGAATGAAAAGCAGTAAACAGAAAATTCTCTTCTTTTTTTTTTTTTTCAAGTTATTCCTTCCAAAATTCATGCGTTAACACCCTAGGTCCTGAATAAAATTCTTAGCTGAGACCCAAAGAAGATAAAAAGAAGATAAAAATAACAAACCTCCCCCCTTCAGGACAGTGTACACATATATTGTTCCTCACTTCTTTACAAATAAAAGACAGGGCCAAGTTACACACCCGAGGTTTCAGGTGTTCACCCGGGCTAAGGCGGAGAAGCCCAGTCTACCATTCGTAGGGATCATCAGGTCTCTACACAGGGAATTCTCACCATCAGAAGACCAAACAGAACACATCTAAAGCAGCAGTCCCCAGCCTTTCCACTACCGGGCCTAGTTCCACTGTCCATTGTGGGGGAAGATGCAGTTTGTTTCCCTTTTGTTTTTGGCATATGCTTGTAATACACACAAATGATATTTCCCAGGGCTAGCGTCACCGCCTCAGCTCCTCTCAGCCCAGACATTAGGTTCTCATACAAAGGGTAGGACCTGAATCCCTTAAAAGAACAGAAGAGTTCACATTCCTATGAGAATCAAATGTCCCACCTCTGACGGAGGCAGCGCTGAAAAGGCAAACAGTTCTCCTGCCTCACCTTCCGCTGTACAGGCAGGTAAAGGTCAACCCTGATCTTTACATACCATTAGACCTTTACATAACATTAGATTTCTTTTTTTTTTTTTTTTTTTTTTTTTTGGACACAGGGTCTCATTATGTAGCGTAGCTGGCTTGGAACTTATGGTTATCCTCTTGCCTCAGCCTCTCAATTGCTGAGACAAAAGGTGTGTACCAGCACACCTGGCTGTGAATCTTTTATTGAATAAAAAATATTATATTCATGTCAGAGCAAGGCTATATAAACAAAAAGGTTTAAATACATTTAAAATAGTAACAAGATTAGTTATCAGAATGAAGTATTTAGGACACAGACAGAATAAATCACCATACTTCTCATAACGTTTCAGAGAACTCGGCAGAACAAATAAAAATACAGTGCAGTAAATGACTTTCTATGTAGGTACACAGAATGACTCCACTAATGACATTTTAATTTTCTTTCAATTTTTCAATTTTTCTTTTGTTTATGACTTAAGTAGTCTCAATAGAACTCCTTTCTTCTCTATATCTTAGGGGCTTTTTAAGATTTTTTTTTCAAGTTATTCCTTCCAAAATTCATGCGTTAACACCCTAGGTCCTGAATAAAATTCTTAGCTGAGACCCAAAGAGCCTAACTGTTCACAAGCACACAGGAGCAGCAAGCCCCTGAGCAGTGTTTTAGCTGGTAAGTGTGGCTTTTTCACCCACCCCTGCCCAGGATCTCTCACTCTATAGGTCTGGCAGAAAATAGGCCAGGGAGACTCAACTGTGAGCATCACCCTCTTGTCCCTGCCCAGCGCAGACACAGTCTCGGGGCCTATCAGCACTAATGTGGCAAACACGTGCACAAAGAAAGCAATCAGCAATGGCGACAAGAATTCCCAAGCAAACAGCAGGGCCGGGGGAACTTCGCTTTAGATGGATGTCAGACCAGGCATCTCCGGAGAGGTGCAATTTAGTTCCATGCGTGAGCCCAGAATAAGGAAAAGATGCTGGTGGAGCGCCAGGGACCGGCATCCAGGCTGAGAAAGACCGAAAGGCTGCAGCGGGCACAGCAAAGGGACGGCACACAGGACAGGACATGCACCTCCCGGGGGTCCCCAGCACCTAGCATGTGTCATAATCGTGCCTCCTACCATACTGTGAAGAAATTCCGAGATCAGAAACCCAGAGCAGGGACTTTGACTTTCTGTCTGTTTCCAAGCGGCCTATCACAGGACTTAGCACCAGGGAGATGAAATAAATGACAAGTGAGTGAGCAAACAAGCCAAGAGAGTAATGGACAAATTCATTGAATGCAGGAGCTATTAATTCATTACTCAGTTGTTGCAGCACCCTTACCCATTAGCAGTTCAAAGGGCAGGACGACTTCCATTCTAATGTGGGTTTCAACACTGCAGAGACTTTGGGGCAAATCTTCCATCACAGAGAAGCGACAGAATGATTTTCCCAGGGCATCATTAGACCCTGGGCCCAACCCATTTAATATTCCACAAACACACAGTAAGTGCTGGCCTTGGAAGAGCCACAAGTCCAGTAAGTGGAGGAAATCACCACTCCACACTGTTAAGACTGCCATGTTCAATTCCTTTTATGTCACTAACATATTCCAAAATACTATTAGGAGGTAAGTTATTTTTTTTTTAAGTTACTGTAGCACTGACAAGATAAATCACTTAGAATCTGCTGTTTAGGAACTTTCACGCTAAAATTCTTGGCTGAGAGAGTCCTGCCTTGGTTTCCTGTCAATGCACAGATGAGCAAAAGCCTCAAGAAGCACAGCACCACAAGCCAGCCTTCCTTACCCGCCTGTGACTCTCCGCCGGCAACAAGTGTGGGCTCCTGTGCCCCTTCCATTTCTCCTTGGCTCAGCTTGTCCTCCAAAAATGGCAAGAATTCCCAAACCACCACTGCATGCTTTCTGAAGTCGCTGAGTTAATGGGTTCCCCCCGGCTGGAAAATGTGCGTGGATGGAGCCAAACTGAAAACCAGGGCCCAGCAGTATGGAAACTGGAGAGATGAGTCCTCCTCAACCGCCCAGACCAGAATGGTCGCATTCCTGCCGCCCAGCACGGCCCAATCCCAGCGGACACCTCAGGCTTGCCAGGCAAGGAGCCTGTCCCCTTAAAACCCAGCCTGGTGACAGCCCTTTTCTGCCTGAAACAGCAAGGTATGCATTTCTATGGACGCCACAGCTCCTAGAGCAAACCTGAACACGCGCTTGGGTCTCCTTGGGTTTGCCTCACATTCAAACCAAACAAGTCTAGGTAAGGAGCAGGAAGGAACTGAAGAGTAAGAAATAAGATTTTGTGTCGTTTCTACCTCTTGCAAGGGAACCCGTTCTTACAAACTTTACAATCTCTTTTTCAAACCTGTATAACCCTAAAACTTTTAGGGATTTATCTATTAATACATTAAATAATATATATTTTCAAACTAAAAAGTCATTGGTGCCTTTTTGATTCAGATTAGAAATACCATGAGCTTTAAAGCAGTCTCAAAGCACAGCCCTCTGCTCAAGTCCCCTCGCAATTACTGGCCTCTTCCAGACTCCTCGTGGGCCAATCTCTGCCAACCATGGGCCTACACACAAGTACTGACCTAAGTGACCCCTTCAGGAGGCCTTCCCTAGCCACCACCACTTGTCCCTGCCCAGCAAAGTCTCCTCATGATTCACCATTACACCCCATAAACAGAATGCTTATCCCATAGGCCACTATCTGTGTATGCTGTAGATTGAAGTCACTCCCTTCTACTGCTTCATACATATTCAAGAAGCCAGTGTCATATCTAGACATCCTCCCAGCCTCATGAGCTCATCACTGGAGGCTTTTGGAAGGGACTGAATCAGGAAGGATTATAGCCAGCTTCCTGTTAGGAAGTGGGGTCTGGACAGCAGAGCCAGGTCTGAGGATGTGGCTTGAAAGAGTTTCTCCCTCTCTGCTCCTCTGGTTACTCTCTGCTTCCTGTTCACCATGCCTAGAGCACCTTACTTCCTCCAAGCCCCTCTGCTGCACTGCCTGTCCTTCACACCAACAAATTACAGGTTGCAATCTCTACAATCTGTGAACCCAAATAAACCTTTCCTCCGGTAAGTTGTGGGTGTCGGGAATTGTGTCCCAGCAATGAGAAATGACAGACACCATAACAGCTGCGTTTATCAGTTCTGTTGATTGTACCCAGAACAGGCCTGGTGGCGGGAGCACTCACCAAAGAATTGTTCTCACTTGAAATGAACGGCTCTGTTGAAATACTTTGGAGCAAACTGCCAGGCTCTGAGAAACAAATGCTGGCTTGAAGCTGTTATCTTTATCTGGAGTTTTAACAAAGTGAAAAGTCCATAAACTTGGACAGAAACAGCCATCAACAACTTCAAACAGAAATGTGAATCTCTTTCCACTGTGAAGAAAAGTCTCCCAACACACAAGTAACACCTCTTTGGCCTGAATCACCATCAAAATCATAGCTGCTTCCTCATCATCCTCGAGCCACAGCAGACAGAAGAGAAATTATTGGCTTGTGCCGCTTCAGAGCAGCAGAGCAGTCAGTTGCTAGAGCTTGTTACTGAAAACAATAACAAACACTATCACAAGCTTGAGTATGTTGAGGGCCGGGGATATAGCTCAGTGGTTCCGGCGCCTGTCTTGCAAGCGCAAGGACCCGGGTTCATCCCCGGTAACCACATAACAATACTGGGTGTGGAGACTCACCCCAGCGGCAACCAATACCACATACCAGTGCCGGGCGTGGTGGCTCACGCCTGTAATCCCAGCACTTGGGAGGCAGAGGCAGGAGGATTGCCGTGATGTGAGTTTGAGGCTGAGCTCAGGGCCAGCCTGAACCACAAAAGCGAGACCCTTTCTCAAAAAACCTTAAAAAAAAAAAAAAAACAAGCTTGAGTATGTTGAGAACTGCATATTGGTATGATTGATTTCCTGAATAGCACATGTATTTTATGTTATGCATTTAAAAATATTGGCTACAACACTGTAGGAAATTGAGGCGGGAGAATCATGAGTTCAAGCTCAGACCAGGCAACTTAACAAGAGCGTGTATCAAACATTTTTAAAAAATAAAACAGACTAGGGCCGGGGAGTTAGCTCAGTGGTTCCGGCGCCTGTCTTGCAGGCCCAAGGGCCTGGGTTCGATTCCCCGGTAACCACATAACAATACTGGGTGTGGAGACCCACACCCAGCAGCAACCAGTACCACATACCACAGTGCCGGGCGTGGTGGCTCACACCTATAATCCCAGCACTCGGGAGGCAGAGGCAGGAGGATTGTGATGTGAGTCTGAGGCTGAGCTCAGGGCCAGCCTGAACCACAAAAGCGAGACCCTGTCTCAAAAAACCTAAAAAATAAAAAAAATAAAACAGACTCAGTGTGAATACCTATTATGACAAAAAGATTTTTTTGGGGTTGGGGGTATGGCTTCATTAAACTGCCATAAGGGTGAAGGAAAAGGGCAGGGGATAAAGATAAAGAATAAAACCCCTACCTACATCACTACCATGATATACAAGTAGTTGTCACAATAAAACACATGTTTTGTCTTCGGTGAACTTCTCATATTATTACTCATTGTAAAGATGGAAAAAAGAATTCAAAAGAAGTAAATAAAAGGCCATTTTTATAATAAATCCAAATTTATCATTCACTTAATACAAAACTCTAGAAGAAATCATTCTCAAGGGACACGAACAAACTCAACTGAGACCGAACAGCCCTTCTCTTGGGTGTGTCCAGCGAGAAGTCTGGATCCAATAAACTCTGTCCACTCAGTTCTGAACCCCGGAAGGAACCCCCACCCCAGGTTTGCAGAGTGAGGACACCAGCTAATACTTCTGTCTGTACTGTTGGTCTTCTCAGCTCTAGGCCGGCAAAGGAGATTCGTCCAGTCTATTTCTGTACCAAGTGTGTGTCCGCATGCACCGACCCCTACCGGGAGAATGACATAGGGATCACTCACACCTGACTGCCAGCTGCTCTAATCAGCCAACAGTTCATATCTGGGCGCTCCAGTAACAAAGGGGGCTTGGGAAGGAGAGGCCAGGCCTGGGTGGGGCAGAAGGCTGGGCACTGTCCAGGCTGAGTGAGCAGGAGAGAGGTTTCTAGAGGATCCCAACATCAAGCTCTGCCAAATGGCCACAGCAGCCCAGGGGCCTTGGCTGCAGTTTTAGGGTTGTTTCTCTAACACAAAGACAGGGCAGGACCAGCTGGTTCTGCTGGACAACTCCAGGTCCATTCAGCAACTTTCTCACTCTCTCCAGCTAAAGAAGAAATAACAGGAAGGAAATGAGCCTGCATCCTTCCTCTTCCTCTTCCTCCTCGCTCATGTCCCCTCTCCCTTATTTTCTCCTGGTCTTCCTGTCCTTAACACGTAGACTCCAAGCTCCGAGTCATCCTGATCAGCCCGCTCAAATCCACAGGAAGTTCTCCTGCTTGTTCAGGACACTGACAAAGACAGAAACCCAAACTCTTTGAAGAACGTCACACCTCTCTCCACTCCCCACAGATCGCTTCTACGAATTGTGGAAACATCAGCATCAGGCACAGATCTACCAGACAACCAGGAGAAGTGGGCAGGAACTGCCCTTGAGGCCCAGGAACCCAAAGACACAGAAAAAACATTGAGTTTGGGACTTGGGCATCTCAACAGAGCTGTTTAATCTCAGGAAAGTAATTTTCTCCCTCTCTGAGATTCCTCAGTAGGGCAAAGGCACCGGGCCAACCAGCCTCTTCCAGCTCTAAATTCTTTGCGGTTCTGTGATTCACAGCCTCCGTCCACAGTTATGTGTGACAGGGAGGGGCAGGAGGCTTTTCACTACTACTCCAAGTGGTTTACAGGACAGAAAATGCTGGAAAGAGACGATTATGACGATTTCAGCCTGAGAGTTTGCCCATTTCAAATTCTCCGGCCTGCACGGTTGCAGTTCATTACTAAGGAGTAGAATATACCACACTGCCACGTTCCCCAGCAATGTGGAAATGTGTGGCTGTCGAGTGAAGAGAGAAACCTGCCTCGAAATAATTTGGAAATTTGTAATCCATGAACAATGTGATGAGTTAGATGGTTTCCAAAGCCATGAATGAAGCCTGCTGGGTCTAAATAACTTCCTTGTGGTGACTGTTCATGTTGGTGTAGTCTTTAAAGATTTTTAATTACTATATTTCCCATACATAATGAATATGTCCATGTTCATATTCATATTTGATATATTATGTGTTCATTACAGATATACTTCACATCTTGATCATTTTACTTCCCCTGTCTCCGGCCCTCCCAGATTCATGGTAGAAACTTTCTTCAAACGTCTGCTGACAACTGCCAACCACCAGCATTTCACAGTCCAGCACAGTGGTCAGCAGGCGTGGCGTCACCTGCTCTCAGGTGAGCTCCAAAGAGAACAATCATTTACACGCTCTATCACACTACACTCCCATCCTTTAGCTGATAAGGATGGTAGACTAGGGGAGGCCCACAGCTTCGGGAAGCTGGGCACACCCTGGTGTCATTTCATCTTCATGATGTCAAATGAGCGCCTCGCTGTCCTCTTTGGCCAGGAATCCCAAGATGGAGTTTCACCCATTCAGATAATACATAAATACTTCTTCTCCAGGGCACACAGATCAGAAGGGGAAAGATCCAGCAGTTGAAATGCACTTAGAGATTTTCAACCAAACCTCCAAATGTTAGCCCCAAACTTCCCTCACATTTTTGTGACCTGACCTCAGTTAGTCCCGGTGAGTGAGTCCAACAGCACACAGTCCGCAGTGACCCCTCGTCCTGTTCCCAGCAGCCGACACACCGCTGTATCTTTTCACTGCTGTAACAAGGACAAGGGACAAGCTGCTCATGAAGAAAAGGAGCCTCCTTCAGCTTGTGCCTTTGGACACGCAGAGTCCAAACAGCACAGGACTGCAGCCACTCAGGGTATGGACAGCAACCGGGGTGGGGATGTGGGAACAAGCAAGACGGGAGCACAGAGGACAGAAGCGAGGCTCCATGCTTTCACAGCCCTCTCTGGGGAACTCAGGGCCACACAAGAGCGCCTCCCTAAGAGCACCTGTCATCTCGGGGGACCGCGATGTGTGTGGGGGTGCCAGCTACAGAATCTTCTAACGCACAGAGCTCTTGCCACCAGTTACCTGGTCTCTGCTTCTGTTAGGCCAAAAGTTTATTCTCTTGCTCTTTTACTGCAACTGTAGCAGCAATGACAAACACAGCTAGCTCTACTGCTTTGCTACAACTTCCGCTGCCTTCAATTTACACCGGGAAGACTCCTCAAAAGGTCTCGTGGCTCCAGACCTGACACTGGATTTCACACGGGAAGAGTGGAGACCAGACATGGTTCTCACGGCTGCAAAAAACCAGAAGATGCTCTTGACAAACATTTTACAGTCAGAACCAGACTTTGTAACTTTAATAACTTTAATAACATTTGCTGGTCACTGTCAGCTAATTACTCACTTTATGATTAGGTCTAAATTTTAGATCTGACTTCAATTTATAATATGATTTCAGTGATTTTACAGATAGGGACATTTTGAAATTACACCCTAAAGTTATTCTCCCCTATTTTGAAATGTGAAGTTTTACTTTACACTTAGTAATTCAATACAGCCAAATTAAAGCTGTTATTTTGGGACCTCGATGCAGATTTATGTACTGAACATCCTAAGCCACACTAAAATTTTTATTAAAATTTTAAACATATTTGATCTCTGAAAATAACCCAAGAGACTCAAAGTTCATCTGTATTTACTAAATAAGAAGTGTCTTGAAATATACTAACACTATTTATAATGAAAGGAAAACAGCACCAAAAGAGTAAGTTTCTATCAGCCAAAAGTTCCTATCTCTAGGAAGCCTGCTGACCCACAGAAAGCCCGCCTACAGCTGTTGAGAACAGAAAGCACTTCCTAGCCTGCCTGAAAGGAAACGTGTACATTTCTGATAGTAATGTGTTAGAAAGAAGAAATTTCTCAACACTGACTTTTAGAGTACAAAGATTTCACAATTAGATGCTAACAACACCCATAAAACCCAGTGAAAATGTTAACAACTAACTACAGGGGAAGGAAACTGTTCAAGCAAATAAATAAGGTTTTCAGCTTACTTATAAAATTGCAAGTTATTATGCAAATGTCTCCTTTTAGTGTTTACATACAACCAATTTCATTAAGCCACTAAACATCATAGAGATTTAAAAAAATTGTTGAGCATGTTGTGAAATATCTATTATATATCACAAAAAACCAGCACTGAGTGTTAGAAAAATTAACAAGTTATTTTTCCTTTCTTTTTTTTAAACCTTAAAGTTTCTGAGAAAGTTTAAGAAAAATATGAAGGTAATGATTACTAAGTCATGTAAAACTTTAACATAAAATGAAAATGTATGTTGAGCTGCATGGATTCTAATGCAAAAAAAAAAAAATTATTTTTTTTTTGAAACAAGGTCTCACTTTGTAGTTCAGGCTGGCCTTGAGCTAGCCTCCAACTCACATCACAGCAATCCTCCTGCCTCTGCTTCCCGAGTGCTGGGATTACAGGAGTGAGCCACCATGCCTGGCACTGTGGTATGTGGTACCGGTTGCTGCTGGGCGTCAGTCTCCACTCCCAGTATCGTATGTGGTTACCGGGGATCGAACCCAGTCCCTTGTGCACACCAGAACCACTGAGCTAAATATCCGGCCCACAAGAAAATTTAATATTCCCTAAAATTCAAAACAGATACTCATACCACTGTCTCCTTTCTCCATTCCCTCATGAATTTTTTCTGATATTCAATGGCATAATTTTGATAATTATATATTCAATTAGTCTTAAGAATGGAGATTAATAATGTGATAATATTTACAAATAACATATTATTTATTTCACAATTTACATAGTGTTTAGGACAACTTGATAGCCTCCTAGAGGACGCCTTATCAATCAAAGCAACAAATTTAAGAACTACCAATATAAAACCAATAAATAAATGCAATTACCAAGGTAGCCCTGCATAGCCACAGACATCTTTGTTACGGAAATGAGGACACCAGATCTTGAATGGCTGGCAAGCCAACATTGTGCTAGTTTCCACATTTAAACAGGACACAGGATTAGCCTTTGAAAGGGTTCAAAATCAACACTCTTTCCACACATCCTCATCTCCAAGAGTTCTGTGCCTTCTCTCAGAGTCCCAGTGCATCCAAACTGCTCGAGGCCGGGATTTAAAATAGCCCAAGAAATCTACTTTTACTTCCTCACTACTCTGCGACCCACCCAAATGCAGACTTTCTGAGTTGTTTCTTCATTTCCACGTGCTCTCAAGGAAATGGAAAACTTTGGAGATGAGGCAAAGGGCGCAGTTGGTGGTGGAAGTAAATGTCTGGTCCTAACGCAATGCGCAGAGCATCTGTGGAAAGACACCCACAATCGTGGAGACCACAGATGCACTGCTGGGCACTCTGCAGAGACCTACAAGATCACACAGACATCCAGGGGAATAAAGTCTTTAACAAAAAGAAACAGCCAAATGCAAAAAAAGATGGGGGTGGGGGGGAGATAACCCATAAATGGTAAGACAGAAAGCAAGTTCCATTCTTTTTTTAGAGTGTCTCATAATAAAATAACTTTGAGCTTATTCACTGAAGCAATCTGACCATCCCCATCCTGATCTGTGACCCCTCTGGACGCCTCCTCCCAGCCCAGGCACACAGGAGACTCAGAGCAAATCAACACCACCCCAACCTCTAAGCCAGCAGCCACCCCTCCTGCGCTTCCCCAGTCCTCCCTGGGTGGTCTCTGCGCTGGTACTCTCAAGCCTTGGTCTTGGGAGGGGGCCACAGCCGCTTTCCTGAACTCCTCACCGAACACCCCAGACCTGTCGGCCCGTCCTGAACAGCCGGCCTGGTCTACACTGCCAAGGCCGTCCCTTTCAGGTTTATTCTGCAATAAACCTGTCCTGTTGATCTCTCTCTTCTGTTTCCCCTTCTCCTTTCTCCCGCCATTCTCTATCATCATTATGAGTATTGAGAAGTCCTGCAGAGGAGTGACGAAGAGGGTGGCATGAGTCCCAGGCCTGAAATTCCAGATCTGTCATCCACTGTGGGGAGCTACACTGGGCAAGCAACTTCACCACCCTGCTCCTCAGCTCCCTGACTAAAATGAGGGAATAAAAATGCCTCTTCCTAAGGATTATTGTAAAAATTAAGTGGATTCATATGTGTGTGCTATGTATGTATACACATTTTATATATATATATATATATATATATGCACATATATGTAAACACACATACACTGCAGACATGTGGGAAATGACAGTAAACCAGTAAAATCAGCACGGACCTGACCATACAAAAACTAGTAAGCTATACTTCTCACTGCAGCGAAACTTGTTCTATATCCGGTTATCTCGTCCGGTGTTTATGTGGGTAAGTTTTCTGAAACTGTGATAAACTACTTGACATGATCAACTTAAAGGAGGAAAGGTTTATCTAGGCTCCTAGTTTTAGAGATCTTATTCACTGTTACTGTCAGACCACTGATCATGAAGGAGAAAAGGAATCTGTAAAACCTTCCAGTCAGGTAAAGCTCTAGTTTGCCTCTTGCAAGTCTCTGAAGTAGACTTTCTTTTTCTTGTCTAACTGCAACTTTGTTACCTTCACTGTAGAGCTGATGGTCTTTGGCTTTTGTTATATTTGAGGTTTGGTTCCTCAGAATACTGGACTCTGGCCTAGAAATTCCCTTGTCTTTAAAGGGGATTGTTGAACTTGCTTCTTCCCTCCAAGGAGAATTTTGTGCACTGTTCAACCAATGGGGTTTGTAGTCTGTACAATGTACTAGCCAGTAAGATATGCAAGCTTTTGACCAGTGGGATTCCTGGGTCCAACCAACGAGGTGATACTAAATTAACTCCACCACTTCACTGAATCTTTTTTTTTTTTTTTTTGAGACAGGGTCTCCCTTTGTGGTTCAGGCTGGCCCTGAGCTCAGCCTCCAACTCACATCACAGCAATCCTCCTGCCTCTGCCTCCCGAGTGCTGAGATTACAGGTGTGAGTCACCACGCCCGGCACTGTGGTATGTGGTACTGATTGCTGCTGCGGTGAGTCTCCACGCCCAGTATTATATGTGGTTTCCGGGGATCGAACCCGGGTCCTTATGCTTGGAAGACAGGCGCCAGAACCACTGAGCTAACTCCCCGGCCCTTCACTGAATCTTCTGTAACAAGGGTATAAACAGCTTGGTTTCAGCAGTGCCAGCACCAATCTCTTTGCCGAAAAGTCTCAGGCTGGTAACATTAGAATAAAGCTGCACACTCTTCCTCCCCAACTCCTGAGTGCATCTATCTTCCATTCTCCTTAACCACCTGTGCCAAGCTCCAAGGTGCAGTACTTGAGCTGTATACACTAGCTGCTATTCTGTCACTTCAGTGGAGCAGAATGTCATGGTGGGTGAGAAAGGCACTGTAGAGCAAAGCTGCTGGTCTCATGGGTACCAGGAACCAGAGACTGAAAGAAGGGACCAAGGTCCCAACATCCTTTCAAGACCACGCCCTCTATGACCTCACTTCCTTCCGCCAAGCCCTGCCTCCTAAAGGCTCCATCACCTCCCAACTGCAACTCAGGCTGGGAACCAAACTGTCAGCAGATGAGTGTTTGGAGAATCTGTATCTCAGATCCAAACTGTACTGACTCAGGTTACAATTCAGCAAGCACTAAAATATGTGTAAATGCATTTAATATGATGAGAGAGAAGCGATTAAAATCATCAGCAGATTGGGCCGGGGAGTTAGCTCAGTGGTTCCGGCGCCTGTCTTGTAAGCGCAAGGGCCCAGGTTCGATTCCCCGGTAACCACATACCATACTGGGCATGGAGACTCACGCCCAGCAGCAACCAGTACCACATACCACAGTGCCTGGCGTAGTGGCTCACGCCTGTAATCCCAGCACTCGGGAGGCAGAGGCAGGAGGATTGCTGTGATGTGAGTTGGAGGCTGAGCTCAGGGCCAGCCTGAACCACAAAGTGAAACCCTGTCTCAAAAAACCTAAAAAAAAAAAAAAAATCATCAGCAGATTACAAATAGCTAGACCCCTCAGCCTCAGCTGCATAGTCAGCCTGTAAGGGCTACGCAGGCAATACCATTTCCCACTTGCATCCGCAGGAGCAAGGACAGGCAATAAGAGAATCTAATGAATAAGTGAATAAGGTACCAAAAAATTTGCGTGAGTTGGGAAAGTACTTCACAGAAAAATCTAACTCAGGTCAAAGTTCCAGGGCTAAATGAGGCGTGTGGCTGTCCATCATCAGTCCAACCATGTACAACTCTTATCAGGACTTATAAGAAGGGATGGGGAGCAGTTTACATAGCAGCAATTTCCTTCATTCATGATTCTATCTGTAATCCTACCAAGGAGAAGTGGTCCTTTGCCACTGAATCTCTCCTTGTCCCCCTACTGTGAGGCAAGGGATGGAGCTCAGTAGCACCACACCTGCCTGCCAAGCCCAAGGGCCTGAGTTCGATCTCTGATACCACAAAAACAAACTTTTACACAGTGAAATCTAATTAGAATGTCCAATTGTGTATTCTAAGCACAGACACATTCCAGCCAACTTTTAATTTATTTCATAATTATAAAAATGATTGATCACAAATTATATAATAAATAACTTTAATAATCCAGTATGATTTGTAACAATCTATTATTTGCAAAATTAGTGGCCTGAAACATAAGTCCAAGTCCATTCAGCCAGACCCAGTCACTCGGGTCAGATGTTCCCTCTGTCCCCACTAACAACCTGTAGATAGTTAAGAGCAAACTATCCAAAAAGGGGAAGATACGGCAGAAATGGTAGAAGGAAATAATGATATTAATGACAAGGACAGAGGCAGTAGGTGCTAACAATACAGGTCGGATGCTTAACTCTACTCTTCACAATGCCACAGTTCCATCAAAACACAGAATCCGTATTTCTATTCCTCTTTCTCCCTAGATTTTACACCTTCAAATTTTACTTTAAATATCTTGGAAACAAAAACTGAAAGTAGAGACATTCCAGGTTTCAAGTAAATCCTATGTAATGAAATTCTACGTCAAAAGCCCCTGGCCTTCCTTGTTTACAGAAGTGATCTTGAAGATAGGAAACAGAAGGAAGGTAAGTCAAGCAGGCTATCTGAGGAACAATAACCTAAATCCATAAATCCCCAAGTGCCAACATCTCTGCAAAAGCCAACATATACATACTGAAGTCCTGGCATGCCCCAAAATGGCAATTCCAGGACAATGCCAGCCCAAAACCCAGCAGGCAGACAGCTGTGTAGCGTGGGGCCATGACACTGCAGGGTGAAACCCGGGCAGCCCAACCTGGAGACATATGAGACTAATAAGAAAAAAGCCTCACTATATATTATTTTTTTTTTCAGACAGAGTTTCATTTTGTAGTTCAGGCTGTTCCTGAGCTCAGCCTTGAACTCACAGCAATCCTCCTGCTTCTGCCTCCTAAGTGCTGGGATAACAGGTGTGAGCCACCATGCCCAGCACTGTGGTATATGGTACTGATTGCTGGTGGGCATTAGTGTCCATGCCTGGCATTGTTGTATGTGGTTACTGGGGATTTAACTCGAGACCATGTGCTTGCAAGGTAAGCACCAAAACCACTGAGCTAAATCCCCAACCTTATAATATTTCATTTTAATTCACAAGTTTTTGACACAAGCCTGCCATGTTTTTTCAATAGACATCATAAGGGAACTAAACTGAGCAATATACTTAACTACCTGATATTCTCCAAACAAAACTAAAGAAGTACCAAAAAAAAAAGGAATACACTGAAGGAAAATGTTTCCTTAAAGAATTTGGCAGCAGAGAGAAATCCACAGCAATCCATCCTTCACAGGGTCTTAAGGGTTACCAAGGATTTTCTATAAATATTATAGGGCCCTAAAGCCGAGGACTTGAGCCAAAATGAAGCTCAGAAAAGAGATAATAGGTCAAAAAAAAATGGTAACACAGACAGATTTGAGGTTTGTCATAGAAAACAATCCCATCTGGAAACTGTTTCTAGCAAGAGGGAGCAGAAGAAAACCCAGAAAGAAGGCTACATTAAGATTTACTGACTGCAGGAGGAAAAATTTACGCACCACTGTGGAAAACGTACTGCGAGACTTGATCAAATATCAAAGAGTTTCTTGATATGAAAGTCTGAGAACTACTTTGGAAAGTGAATTTATAAGAAGTAAAAGTAGATCTTATCTCCCTATTACAGCAACTTGGAAATTTATCAGTGCCCTGGGAAAAAAGTTTAAATTTGCTCCTAGATTAAAGCAGATCACCGGAGAACTTCCTCTCATCTCCACGTTGTTTTAATGATTTCATTTATTTGCACCCGAGTCTTGAAATCACTCACAGTTGAGGAAGTAGCTGTCTCTATGGTTCTTTGTCCCATTTGTGAAGATCGAAGCTAAAAAGTTCCAAAGAACTTCCAGGTAAGGAATCTTTAAAAACCTCTCTCACTTTAACAAATGCATTTTTGAAAATTTATGGACAGTGTCAAACTAACCAATGTCGCGCTGTCTGATGTGACACACTGAGACATATTTGCCTCCAAAGTTTAACAAGAAGACAGAGTGCCTTACATCAGGCGGGCAGAATTTCATGGCTCAAAAATGCATTTCTTCCCTTCTCTGCATTCCCCCCGCCCAAATCTTACTTCCCCTGTGACTTTCTATAAGAATTTGGAGCAGAAAGTGTTGTGAGTCTCCTAAACAGAACAGAAACTGAGTCATATCCTCATCTGTGAAACAGAAACAAGTATATACTCCCTACCGAAGTACTGTAGGGAACAAATAAAATACAATACTGGAGAAGGCTCAGCACGTGCACTTAGCTCTCTGACTCTCTCTGGTTTTTTAGGAAGTATTTTCTCCATCTAAAATTAATTTTCCTCATGAGCTCTGGATTTAGCAAGCAATCAATTAGTTCACACATTGCTACGTTTTATGGTGTAACTAACAGACTTACAATTTTAAAAGTTAATATATATCCAGATACTTCCTGTTAAAAAAAAAAACATTGACTTTGGCTAAGACTCCTGGACTCATACCCTACTTGAAGTAAAAGTTTAACAGGTTATGTTTAACTTTAAGTGGAGGTAATGTAAATGAAGATGCTGTGAACAAAGCGATTGTTAGACTAATATATTTACTAAGACTGTCCACTTTCTGATGCTCTGTCAATATGGGTGCTTCCCAACTCACAGGGCAACATACTCGGCCCTCTGACACAGACCACACGCACTTAGCTAAGAGAGCTCTAGGCCAGGAAGAGCCACCAAATGCCACATATGTCCAGGTGGGAAGCACTACCAGTCTATTGCATGTGCGTGTATGCATGCGTATGTGTGTGCATGGGGGTGTGTGTGTGTGTGTGTGTGTGTGTGTGTGTGTGGTGCTAGGAATTAAATCCAGACCTCTCACCACTTGACCACTGAGCTAGACCCAGCCCCTGGTGGGAATGGTGGGAATGCCTTACTTTTTTTCCTTTCCTTTCCCTTCTTTCCTTCCTTCCTTTCCTCTCTCCCTCCCTCTCTTCCTTTTTTTTTAACCCCTCCTGGTAATATCCACCTTAATAAAGAGTGAGATACTTGGGGAAATCCATCCAGAAATCCCTCTGCTGTCTCTTTCACCTCAGTGGAGAGAAGACAAGGAAAGTCCGTCCCTCCCGGGAGAGCAATCGAGCCATAGCCAGTATTTGAGAAAAACTTGAGTAGCTCACACAGCCACAGCCTCCACATCTATCAAGCGAGATTCCACCAGATCCCCAACCATCCCTCTGTGTTGTACAACATGCTCCACAATGGATTCTGACTATTCCAGCCACAGTGGCCAACAGGATTGAAAGCAGCCACCACAGTGGCACAGAAGATAGAACTCTAAGCACTGTGCCCGTTGACTGTGCCTCTCCGGTGGGGTACATGGTCCATACATCCACCCAAAAGGGCTGCCACACCTCGTGTTCACGAAATCATACCACCACAAAGCACAGCACCACTTAGCAGCAGCTGCCCAGAAGCACAGCAGCAGGCACCTGGAGTCAAGCCTGCCTGGCAGCTGTGCAGATCTCAGCCAGCTGTGCCTCCTGCGTATAACCCTCCCCCTCTCCCAACATCTCTCCCAGAGCTGCCCACACTGCCAGAAGCCCTGCAGCAGCAGCCTGACCCACTGCCCTGCCAGGCCACGCAGCACATGAAGCTACAGGAAGAGGATTATCTACAAGCAGCCACAGGACCCCACTCCTGGTTCTGCATCTCTAAGAAACAATGCACTCTACAACTATCTGGTCTCCCCTCCCCGTGAGGTGTGAAACAGCTTTCTGCAAAGCAGGCTTCTGTTCCAAAGTTTCAAACAAGCAATTTAACAACTTTTTCTAACACAGAAAGCGCCCAGGCTTGAGGTCTCAGCCTTGGTTTGTACAATGGCTGGAAATCATTCGATCTCACTAAACCTCAGTGTCTTTATCTGTTTAAAAAAAAAATAGTCAGACATAGTGATGCACACTTGAAATCCCAACACTGGGCTGAAGCAGGAGGAACACCATGAGTTCAAGGCCAAGCTGAGCTACAGAGTGAATTCAAGAGCTGTCTGCACTACATAGTGAGATCCTGCCTCAAAATCCCAAAGCACCAGATACACAAATTCATTACAGTTACCAAGGATAATAAATGTCCTCTCCATGGGTCTGTTTTGCACACTCCCAACGCAAAATGTGTACAGCCGGGTTGAGAGAACACTGAAAAAACATTTACCACTAACAATCCTCGTCTCGATGCCAGGACCTGGCAAGCTCTTGAAACAAGAGGTTTTTTTTCATAACTCATTTTGAAGCAAAACACGACCTGAGCCAATCTGAAGCTCTATATAATAATAACCTCATTTCCATCCCACTTAGTGTAAATACTCAAATATTTTCATGCAGAAATGTCAGTAAGTTTCACTTTAAGGTACTGCTCCACACTCTCTGGAGACATACACTATTATATAATATATCGTATATGTAACATAACTTTTGAGGAATGGAAAAAAGAAAATCATTCTTGGTTTTAAGATTATTGTTCTGTATTGTCTTGTTTGACACAGGGTCTCTCTATGTAGCCCAGGCTGGCCTGGAACTCATAGCAAGTGCACTCCTATGTCCCGGCCTTGCTTTTTCACTGCTGGGGATCAAACGTAGGTCCTTGTACATACAGGCAAGAATCTTACAATGAGCTTATCCCCAACTCTAGTTCCAAGAGTTTTAGATAAAGAATTAAGAGCTTGGACCACAATCCTCAGTTGAAAATGGCAGAGTGCATGCTGGTCAAGAAGAGTTGCATGCACTAGGCATCATGGGAAACTTGCTATCCGCAAATTGTCATGATCTCTCAGTGTACCAATGTCTCTGCCCTAGGGACAGGCTACCATCTGTGTCCTTGGTCCTGGCTGGCCCAGCACAGAGGGCATGCAGCAACTGACCCACCACAGGACTTTTCCAGCCACATTCCTGGGACTTGTTCAGTCCTTTCTTATTTCTCAATTTCAGCGTGAATCTGGTGCTCATTCTTAGGCAGTGGTTCCCTCTGGGCCGAGGAAACAGCCATGGAATCACCAGGGCCACTCGGAGGTTTTGTTTTCTTTTGTAAGTTGTTGAAAATCTTAAGCTAAATAAGTGAGTATTCTCCAGCTTTCTTCCCTGTTCCCTCCTGCCCGTGGCATCCATTAAAATGGCACCCTATTTCATTTCAAAGATATTGTATTCTGAGTGGCTTGCATGTATGATTCGTAGATTATGAATTGTAAAGATGAATACTAATGAAGTGGAAACACAAGAGAGTGAAAAGCCTTGAGATCTGAACTTGATGTAAAAATGACTGTCTTTCGAGGATCACCCTCTGACCTAGACAAGAAGGACCCCTGTCTTAAACCTGCCATCTGAGAGGACCTCCTCTGAACCCCTTCCCTGACACCACTCCCCATGCAATGGAGCGTCTGGGACTGGAGGACAGGTGTGCCAGAGCCATTCAGCTCTGGGGACCCAGGATCTCTGTGACCTCTGATCAGACGAGCTCAGAGCTCACAGCCCCAGGACTGACCACCGCTACTGTAAGCGCTTAAGGACAGCGATCACGGATGTGTGAGCAGGTGACCACCAGCTGAAGTGCAAAGCCCTGCCCCATGCCGAGTGAAGCCAGAGGGGAGACAAGAGGAGGCTGCAAGCGAGGCTGCAGGACACTTCTCCCTGCCACCATGTTCTGGCACCAAACTCTGCAGAAATGCAGAATTCAAATTCTAGCCTTGCCTCCGCATTGGTATGGGATCTACTTGTAACTGTCCATTCTCCCCTTCTGCCTCAGTATCAGGAATCCAACCTCTCCTCCACCCAGCACAGTTGAAGCTAAGTCCATGGCTGGCTCACCATAAACCACATTTCTCAACCCCCCTCACAACTTCATGAGGCCATACGACCAAGCCTCAGTCTTGAGATGCAAGAAGGGTCCCAACAGATCCCAGGGGCAACCACTGGGTCATGGCCTTTGAAAAAGGAAATGGTGGGGCCGGGGAGTTAGCTCAGTGGTTCCTGCGCCTGTCCTGCAAGTGCAAGGGCCCGGGTTCGATTCCCCGGTAACCACATAACAATACTGGGTGTGGAGACTCACGCCCAGCAGCAACCAGTACCACATACCACAGTGCCGGGCGTGGTGGCTCACGCCTGTAATCCCAGCACTCGGGAGGCAGAGGCAGGAGGATTGCTGTGATGTGAGTTTGAGGCTGAGCTCAGGGCCAGCCTGAACCAC
>PVIR01026040.1:0-24292 GCA_004026965.1 Petromus typicus | reverse complement strand
TGTGTGGAGACCCTGGATCACGACCGTGTGGTGGAAATGATTCGAAACGGGGGAGATGAGACGTCCCTGTTGGTGGTGGATAAAGAGACGGACGAGCTGTACAGACTGGTGAGGAAGACAGGGCCACATATTCATGTTACGGCGGGGTCCACCAATGTCCTCCGGCTCTGGGCTGTTATTACTCCTTTGCTTTCAAACTAGAAGGGGTATCATTTTCAAAAGGTATTTAACAAAATTGAACAAGTGGTCCTGGGATTGAACCCAGGGTCTTCACGTGAGGAAAGTAAGTGCTTTTCCCCAGGCTGTGTTCCCAGCCAGGAGAATAACAATTACTAGCAGGGAACTGAGATTCCACTGGTAGCAATGAGAGAGCAGCATGCGATTACTAAATGCGTTTGTCCTTGGACTCAAGATTTTGTAAGAATTGGCAAATTGCGGAATTATTCCTGGTGACCGAAACGATCTCTAGAGAATAATGGTCTAGAAATAGATGTAGTCCAAACTTCCCCAAACAGGAAGCACCTGGATTTTAAATTATAAACCAGTAAATTCTGCCAATCTCATGTAGAAGCCTGGAAAAGATTATTTGTAAGCCTTCAGCAAATGGAGCAGAAAGATACACTCAGACCAAGATGCAGCAAAACTTTGTCCCTCTTATTAACGCATTTATTTCCGGAGACAGGGTCTCTCTTATAGTTCAAGTTGACCAAGAGCTCACTACGTAGCCCAGGCAAGCCTGGAACTTTCAGCAATCCTCCTGCCTCTGCCTCCTGAGTGCTGGGATTACAGGCGTGAGCCACCACGCCTGGCACTGTGGTATGTGGTACTGATCACTGG
This sequence comes from Petromus typicus, assembly GCA_004026965.1. NCBI lineage: Eukaryota > Metazoa > Chordata > Mammalia > Rodentia > Petromuridae > Petromus > Petromus typicus. The sequence goes on along the minus strand of PVIR01026040.1, from coordinate 23,455 downwards.
TGGGCACGAGTCATCATGCAGCACTGTTGTATGTAGTTACAGGGATTGAACTTGGGACCTTGCACTTGCATGGCAGGCTCCAAAACCACTTAGCTAAATCCCTGGCCCTCTTCTTATTAACTCTTAAGAGCAACCTTTGGCATGTTTTAAGGTTTTATAACACCTGTATCACAAAATAGAGATTTAGGCAGGTGTGGTGGCACACACTTATAATCCCAGAACTCTGGAAAACTGAGGCAGGAAGATCCCAAATTCTAGCCCAGCCTGGACAACTTAGCAACTTAGTGAGATCTTGTCTCCCTGAAACTTTCCCTGCTGCAGGCTGAAGATGTACCTGTGCGACTGTGTGAAGGCCCTGGGTTCAATCCCCAGTCCTCCTTCCCCTACAAATTAAGATAAAATTAGTAACTAAGGGGGCTGGGGACATAGCTCAGTGGTTCCGGCACCTGTCTTGCAAGTGCAAGGACCCAGGTTCCATCCTCGTTAACCACATAACAATACCGGGCGTGGAGACTCACACCTGTCATCCCAGCACTTGGGAGGCAGAGGCAGGAGGATTGCTGTGAAGTGAGTTTGAGGCTGAGCTCAGGGCCAGCCTGAACTACGAAGTGAGATCCTGTCTCAAAAAAAAAAGTAACTCAGGTTCAGTGTAGTTTAAAAGGGCTTAGGTACCATCTGTCTTGGTAGTCCTAAAGATGAAGAAAATAAATGCATTTTGTACTTTGATATTCAATTAGAAGCATCTACAGGCCTATAAATGATACATTTAGATTAAGTGACTTACTAAAGCCACCTAGGTTAGAGACAGAAGACGGAATTTGAACCCAAGTTCATAGCCTACTAATTTATTATCCCATACTCCTCAGCACATTTTGATTAGATATTTAAAAACACTTTTGTTAGCCAGATAAAAAAATGAAACAGATGATAAGTTTTTTAGCTGGTAAATAAGCATTCCTAGAGAACTTTGATACTGAAGAAGTCAACCTGAATACAAGTCGCCAGTACTGTGCTGCTTGGTCCCATCCAAGCTTATGAAACCCGGGCAGAAACGTGGAAAATACTTAAGACACGCTGAGCACTCCAAGCTGTGATGATTGGCAGGAGGGTGTAACTAAAACTCCTAGTCAGGATAGAAAGAATTACGCTTAAAAATGAAGTTGAAGTGAGAAGAAATTCAAGTATTGTTCTAACTTTGCAATAAATTATATGAATGTGGTGAGACCCAATTTGAAGACTTAGCATTTAATTTAAGCTAATTAACACTTGGCTTCTGGAGGTAATCCCCTTACTGCCCACGCTCCTCACGCGTTAGTGTGACCTTGGGCGTGTCAGCCTCTGGCTGCTTCCTAATAGTTACTGTAGAGGGTGGCTAGCGTTAGAGGTGATGTTCAGAGGATAGAGGGTAAGCGCTCCCACCTGCCAGTGTGACGTGTAACGCTGCAGCGTCCAGGTCTGAGAACCCCACTTTAGAAACTTCGGTGATAAGGGGTCAGAAACCAAACAGCCGCCTGAGCACTTGGCTTGAACCCGCGAAATGAAAGGGGAGCCATCTGTGAGAAGGAGAGAGGCTGCTGCCTGGGAGAAGCGCCTTCATTTTTCTGAGGTGATCTGTGGGCCACAGCTAGACCAGCAGGAGCTATTTCTGGCCTAAGCACTGCAGGTGCCAGAAACTGCGTGAGTCATTCGTGCAGCGGGCCGGGCTCGCAAAGGGAGGAAGTCGAGGGAAGCCAGCAGGCCACCGCTCCACGCAGCTGTCAGGGGCATTTTCCTAACCTCGTGACAGAATGATGTAACTAATTTTTGTTTTGGTGAACATAAGAGAACTTTGCTCCGAAAAGGTATCTGCTCCCCTCCTCAAAGTAATCTCCATAGGCTGGGGGTGGACCTTTGAAATAGGGCAGTGACTAAATCAAACACCTACCAGGTTCCTGGCACACACTGGATACCCATATAATGGAGTGATGAATGAATAAACCCATTAATGTTTAAACATTAATTTTACCTAAACTTGAGGCAGCTCTATCAGAATTTTGGCACGTAATGCATCACGGTGATGACTTCCCACGTCTTAAAGGGACATTCCGGCCAGGAGCAACAGCCCTGCAGAGGTCGGCGGTTAGCTGAACTGGGGCAGCGGCAGGGCCGAGCTGGCCGCTCCCCAGAAAGGCAGTGTGGTGGGCGGTCAGTAAGACGAGCGAGGAGCCGGAGGAGCCCGGTGCGACTCAGGCTCGGCGGCGAGGGTCGGCGCAGAGCTCTCGGTGCTCGCCACTGTCCGGCACTGCAGGCAGCGACTTGTCCGTACCGTACCCCAGTCTGAGTTCCTGACCCTCTCAACTACACTGCTCAGACACTTAAACTTAGAAGCACATTACAGGTGGGCTTGGGGATACTGTGCAGGTCCAGGATACGAGACTTGGGGGAGGCTGAGGCAGGAGCAGCACCAGTTTGAGCCCAGCTGGGGCAACTTTGCAATTTAGGACCTTGTCTTAAAGTGGGGAGAGGCCTGAGGATACAGCTCCGTGCAGAGGCCTTGGGTTAATCCCCAATACCACCACTACAAAAACTCCCCAGAACCAAATATGTTCCTTATGTATCAAGACAAGCAGTGCTTTCTGCTTATGGATGGAGGAAGAGATGGCTTGGAAGTATTTAAAGATGGCAAGGAGTCTGGCGTTAGGGCTGCCAGGTAACAAGGAACAGTAAGAATAGAGGGCAACCCAGCACGGGAGAGGCAGGAGGGCGCCAAGTAGCGAATAGCTGCGATTTTGTTACAACATGTGATCACCTTCTGATTGTGTGCACAGGTTGGCCTCTTCTAAGTCTTCAGGTAGTGCTAAAAGGTGGTGTTTCACTTCACTATCTTGAGGTGTGCTCAAGATCACCTTACTAAGGGGAGGAGAACCTTCCTACTTTGCATGGGGCAGCTGGACTGACTCAGGTGTGTGTCACCTTCCAAGAGGCCTGGGGAAAAGTGTACGGCGACTCACTCACTGAGCAAAGCATCTGGGTCTTTGTACAGAATCCCACGCTGCTTTTCTCTTATGCACATGTAAGCCACCTGTGTACATATTTATGTAAGATCCCATAACCAGCCTTTTATCCTTTTCCTGGGTGAGGTACTAGAGCAGTTTTATAGCAGATATATCCAGAAAGAGAATAGAGCATGTATTACACCTTGTAAGAGGAGCACACTGAAATGCAACTACTCATAGATTTCTTTATTTTCAAAAGGCTAAATTTTCTCCATTTATCTACTATCAAAATGAAGAAGTGCCTAATGGTTCTGTCACGGAGGTTCCAGCTCCTGCTTCTCTGGAGGTCTCAAGTCCAGATACCACAGAGGAAGTAGATCCTAAGCCTAAACTCTGCAGGCTGGTTAAAGGTGAAAATGGCTATGGCTTTCACTTAAATGCGATTCGGGGTCTGCCAGGCTCCTTCGTCAAAGAGGTATGGTCGTCTGGTTCCAGCAGCCCTGCGAACACTCAGGGCAGGGTAGTCTCAGCCTCTTCCACCCATAAATGACTTAGTCCAAAGGTTCCAGAAAGCTAGACTGCGCTAGGATTCAGATACTAATACTGCCCACACCCTCTAAGTTACGTCAGAATTTCACCTTTTGCTTCTTAAACATCGATTCCAACCAGTTGTCTCTCTAAACACTTTAAATCAAATACAGTGAGCTGACACACTGCCAGCCTGTTGGACTGGCTTGTTGGACTCTGTGGAGGTGGCACGATCCCTCCCATGTAGCCATCGGCAGCGAACAGACCATCTTTGTAGTTCTCAAGTCGAGCGTGAAAGATGGATGAAATCTAACGCCTTCAGCCTATAATACACATGTATTCTGACAACATGGTAGTTGGGCAGTTTATACCATTTTAGTACCTTTCTACTTACAAGGGCTAAAGTCTTTGCTTGAAGGAGAAATATGGTTAAGAATCAATTTTCATGACTGGGGATTTAGCTCAGTGGTTCTGGTGCCTGCCTTGCAAGGGTCTGGGTTCGATCTTGGTAACCACATACCATAATGCTGGGCGTGGTGACTCATGCCCACCAGCACTCAGAATCACAAACCACAGTGCCAGGTGGTGGCTCATGCCTGCCATCCCAGCACTCGGGAGGCAGAGGCAGGAGGACTGCTGAGTTCAAGGCTGAGCTCAGGGCCAGCCTGCACTACAAAAGTGAGACCCTGTCTCAAAAAACAAATTTTCAACCGCATCTGCAGGGAAGTTAGTCTAATGTGCTCACTGCCATGCTGGAATTGATAACTCAGACCCTTCACGTTCACAGGTGCAGAAGGGCAGCCCGGCCGCCGCGGCCGGGCTGGAGGATGAGGATGTGATCATCGAGGTGAATGGGGTGAATGTGCTGGACGAACCCTATGAGGTGGTGGTGGACAAAATCCAGGGCAGTGCGAAGCCCATCACTCTCTTGGTCTGCGGAAGGAAGGCCTATGACTACTTCCACGCTAGGAAAATCCCCATCGTCTCCTCCATGGCTGACCCACTGGGTGTCGACCCCGATTCCGAAGCAGCAGACGCAGGGCACGACTTTCATGTGGGAAAAGAACGAGTGAGTGTGGCGATACAATTTTTTTTTCTGATCTCCAGGTCCATGCTTACTAGATTTTCCAAAACACAGAAAAAGTCAATGGAAAGATGTTATTTTAGAGAAGAGGAGGCAGAACGTGGGCAATTTATTTTCATGGCATTCAGCTGATACCCATTATATAGGGTTAGGAGATAAGTTTATCAGGCCAGGGATTTAGCTCAGTGGTTCCGGTGCCTGACTTGCAAGTGCAAGGTCCTGAGTTTGATCCCCGGTAACCACACACCACAGTGCCGGGAGTGGTGACTCACACCTGTAATCCCGGCACTCAGGAGGCAGAGGCAGGAGGATTGCTGACAGTTCGAGGCTACCCTGCACTAATAAGCTCAGGGCCAGCCTGAACTACAAAAAAAAGTTTATTATAGTGGAGACCACCAGAAGGGTCAGAAGAGGTAAAAATTATGGTTGTCACTTGTCAGTATTGAGTAAATAACTTGCTTTCCTTTTTTGAGACAGGGTCTTGCTTTGTGGTTCAGGCTGGCCCTGAGCTCAGCCTCAAACTCATATCACAGCAATCCTCCTGCCTCTGCCTCCCGAGTGCTGGGATTACATGCGTGAGCCACCACGCCCGGCACTGTGGTATGTGGTACTGGTTGCTGCTGGGCGTGAATCTCCATGCCCAGTATGGTTTGTGGTTACCGGGGATCGAACCCAGGTCGACAAGACAGGCTTGCAAGACAGGTGCCGGAACCACTGAGCTAAATTCCCGGCCCTAATTTGCTTTACTTCTAAAACAGGAATAATTTGTAGAATTATCAGAATTATATTACCTAAGACTATTAAAATACTCTGAATAGCAGGTGGATCAGAGTTAGCATAAAAATGGTGATTAGGGACAGTATTTCTAAATACAGTAATATCTCAGTTCATGAACATTTCTGTTTGAGGCTCCGTGTGGGACGACAGACATGACCACAGCCACCTTTTCCACACACAGCCATCTTCCTCAATTGTAAAACAAGTTCATAAACTGGGGTACCCCTGTATTTGGCAGGTTATGACTTTATTAGGGAAGATTAAACATATATATGAATTGGATGAATTCCTTGGTGGACTTTGGTTTTACATTGTGGTCCAGTGTTTCACACGTCAAAGGTTCAAAGGTTAAATAATTTATCTAGATTTGTAAAGGAAACTTATGGCACAGTTGGGAGTTTAAACGCAAACAATATTTTTTTGTAATATACTAGGCTTACGAACTTGATCTGATCCTGAGGGCTGACTGTAATGTAATATAGCTGAGATTGTTTATTTGTATATAAGCTACATATACAAATGATGACCAGATGAATCTTCCATTATCCTAATTAACCCAAGTTGTATATCAAGCTGGTTGTAACTTGAGGGTCCACTGTATTCTAGCTGCCTTCTACTAAACTCCATGAGGTCCATTATAGAAGAGGTATATACACAGGCATTAAGGAATTTAATGTCAGAGCCATGGATTTAGCTCAGTGGTGTTGGTGCCTGTCTTGCAAGCACAAGGGCCCGGGTTTGATCCCCAGTAACCGCATACAACAATACAAGGCGTGGGACTCACATCCACCATCAGTCAGAACCACATACCACAATGCCGGGCATGGTGGCTCATGCCTAAAGTCCCAGAACTTGTGAGGCAGAGGCAGGAGGATTGCTGTAGTTTCAAGGCTCAGTTCAGGGCCAACCTGAACTACAAAAAGTGAGACCCTGTCTCGAAAAAAAAAAATGTCAACCAGCAAGTTAGAAACAAGGCCAAGTTTTGAATTCATAGCCTAATTCACAGGACTGTAGAACTGACTGTCGCTTGTCTGATGTTCATACTCTACCCGGTAAATGCTTTTTGCTTTTGCACAGGCCAACAGTACAGCGTCAAATTCTTCTTCCAGTTCTGAAGATACACAGATGTGATCAGAATGGATAATGGCTTCAACTGCTACTAAATTCCCACTAAGTATCCAGAACTGCTGACTCAAGGATGAGCTGCCACTTACTCAATGCATTCGGAAGCTGCCACCTGCAAGCGGCTGCCACGGAGCTGTCACGGCAGGAGCCAGCTTCGTGGTCTCTCTAAGCTTCAGTTTAACTACAATTCTCTGACTTCTCTTTTTATAGCCTCCTTGAGCACCAAAGCTGATTTAGAAATCTCCAAACTATCAGAGCAGATAATTCAAATTATGCTTTCATAAAAATGTGGTTGCCAGAATAAATACCCTTTAACATGTCAAGTATTGTTAAATTCCCTATTTGCTGGTATAATCTTAAAAAGAGACTTCAGGTAATAGTCTGAATTTCCTTAGGTTATGAAAGATTTTTCCAGCATCTTCATCTGTAAAAGGAAAGGCCCGAGTCCCAGGACAGGAAAGTAACTTTCTGCAGCTGTTCACTGTTTGACCCCACTGCACGAGATGGCAGATGTCACCAACTTAAATGTATTCATTCTCAATACTAATTTAAAAGGAAATCTATTTCAGTTGTCCACTATCCCTCTCCCAGAAAGAACATAACTTTTGGTTATTTTAACAAGCTTGAAGGTCACACTATGCTTAAGTGAGCCCAAGGCCAGGGTGTTACAATCTGACTTTAATACAGTCAAGCCTTTCCCCCCCGGAAGTAGCCCAGTTGTAGGGTCGCTCCTCCTCCTCCCTGCCCTCAACGCTCCGCATGCTCTGAGCCGGCCTTGAGATCCTCTCACGTTCTAGGCAGTGCTACCTGCACAGTCCTCGAGGGGAAAGGCGTAGGCTGGAGGCGGCACATGCTCTGGTCCCCACCGTTGCTGTGTCCTCAGGTTCTGGTGAGTTCAAGGTGCCATTTGCTTCTCTGGTGCCTGTTTGTGAGCCAAATAGAGGAATAATATGCTGGAAAGGGCGCTGACCAGGAAGATGACATCGAACCAGCGGTGATAGAAGTTGAACTGCAGCTCTCCCAGCACTTCTGTGATGATGGTGCGGTACTCCAGCGGCATACTCATTCGGATCAGCAGGACAGAGGAGACGAAGTACATGCCCTGCAAATCAAACCAATTAGCCCACACATTACTGTGTAGTGAGGGGCAGGTAAGAGGAAACTGTTAATTACTTAAAATGACTCTAATGGCTTATTAAACTTACCATTATCTGCGCTAATAGCAGGACAATGACATTGGAGGACTTACTGCTTGAGATGGCATAAAAGAACTGTGAAGAAAGGGCGGAGGAAAGATGACAAAGCGGTACCGATTCCTGTGAACAACCTTTGATGAAAGCATTCTTTCCACGCCACAATCTTTTATAGAACAATTTAAAGGATTAAGGGGACTAGGTTCCCCCTCCGGGCAGTTGGTACTCTAGGATTCTGAGGGATCAGACTTCAGCAACTCAGGAGCACAATCCTAACATCGCCATTAAACACTAGAACAGGCAGTGCAATTGGGCTACTGGGCTCGTCCCAAAATTGCACTTTCAAACGGCCTCCAGATCTTGAGCTTTTCTACCAGAGAGGACCCCCCACCCCCACCCCATGAGGCCTTCCTTGACCAGAAAACAGCTGAGTGTTCTGCTCCCTTGCTTCCAAATCTTTACTAGTGACTTTCAATTATGGTTCTAATCTCTGTGTCTGCTGCACAGTCAACATAGGCCAAGCTCTATTACAGATGGCGGTGAAATGCCTACGAGCTAAACAGACCCTGATCTGTGACTGGTGTGTGATGGCACACACTCGATGGAGCAGCTTAACATTTTTATTGTGTTGTATGTGTTTAAAATCTTTTGATCTCAGAGGGCAGAAATCTCGATTGGGTGACGTTTCATGGCACCATATATAATTAAATACCTTAAGTATTTTTTATCACTGCCATACAACATACCTTGGTAAGAGTGATCAGCAGTCCTCTGATGGACGTGACAATGATTATTCCAACCAGAATGAAGGAAATGTGTTGGGACCAGAACTTCACCTGTTACCGCAACAGAAAGAGGAAAAATCTGTTAAGTCTATTCAGAAAAGATGTGACAGAGATGGAGGTTCAACAGACTCTACCCTTTAAGGGATGAAAAAAGGCAAGTGGTAAGTGAATTCTGGTAGGAAAACTGCAGTAGACACCTGAATTATGCAGTGAATCATTTCCCACCCCCCTAGTACCGGGGATCAAACTTGGGCCCTTGTGCTTGTAAGGTAGCCACGGTACCCCTTGAGCTAAATCTCTAGCCCAATGAATCAAATCTTAAAAGTATAGTGAGCTGAGTAAAAATAATACTGAGAAACAAGCTAATAATACAATTTACTGTGACAAATGAAGAGAAGGAATTAAAAGGAAAAAAATTCCAAACACTACGTTGGTTATTTTTTTTTTGAGACAGGGTCTCACTTTTTGTAGTTCAGGCTGGCTCTGAGCTCAGCCTCAAACTCACATTACAGCAATCCTCCTGCCTCTGCCTCCCGAGTGCTGGGATTACAGGTGTGAGCCACCATGCCCGGCACTGTGGTATGTGGTACTGATTGCTGCTGGGCATGCGTCCCCACACCCAGTATTGTATGTGGTAAACTAGGGACTGAACCCAGGTCCTTGCACTTGCAAGATAGGCACTGGAACCACTAAGCTAAATCCCTGGCCCAACCTTGATTATTTTTAATACCTATGAATATCATCATACTGAAGAAATTTTTTTTCAGTTTTTTGAGACAGGGTCTTGAACTCAGCTTTGAATTGAGCAATCCTCCTGCCTCTGCCTCCTGAGTGCTGGGATTACAGGCATGGACCACCTTGCCTGGCATTGTTGTATGTGGTTACTGGGGATTGAACTCAAGACCTCGCACTTGCAAGGCAAACGCCGGAACAACTGAGCTAAATCCCTGGCCCAGAAATCTTTTTGTAATAAAGAACATATAGACTTCAGCTCTATTCTAGGACATAGAAGTACATCTGAATCACATGATATTTTCATCTCCTCCTGCACTACTTGATAATCTTGCTTCTCAGAATTATGAAATATGGAGGACAGAGGTGAATCACAGATGGACTATATGCATAAGCAGTCTTGGGAAGCATTAATAAGGAAAGCATTTCTAAAAACAACCCAGTGAAAATTCAGATGAGAACCACAGAGGACCAGCAATACCTAAGCACACCGGCAATACCTAAGCCCCCTCTGCTCTGGCCTGTCTCTTCATGCAGCCGCCCATGAGGCAGAGGCCTATCCAGCTGATGGTAGGCCAGAAATGGCAGGCAGTCTGTCTTGAATTGGAGTCCAGTTAAATAGCCCACCTTGGGTCTAAGAATGTAGTATCAGTATTTTTTGCTATACTGGGATAGAGCTATCATGCTGAGCTATATCCCTACACCTTTTATTTTGAGATAAGTTCTCCAGCCTGAGCTGGAACTTGCAACTCTCCTGTCTTAGCCTCCAACTGTTATCACTAAGCCTGGCTAACAGTCTTATATCAATTAGCCAGAATCATTGCCCACACATCTGTATTACCCTATGAATAAGAGCACTGAACTTAAATTGGGGCAAGGATGTGTTTATGATAGGGTTTTATCAAACAAAAGATGCTTTAGAAAAAAATCCAACTTTGTACATAGTTGACAGTTGCCACATTGATAAGGACTTTTTTTTAATAGCTGAAATTATTTCAGATCTAACATGCAACACTTAATTTTCTACCAGGGGAGTCAAAGGTGAGTTATGAATCTGACGAGCTCATTAAGGAGTGCAGAGAAAAGGATCAGAATTCTCGGTGGGGAGAAGTTGGCAGAATAGGAGCTGGCTACAGTGAAGCAGAAGAGGAAATGTAAGAATTATCAGCATCCATAGAAGTATAGCACTAGTCATTACTTACAAATGTGCCACGTGAATACGTTAATCTATACCAAGGACCACGGGAAGAACAGATGCAGAAGCAACTGTGCGCGATGTTGGAGCCTGGCTAGGCACGGTGCGCTGCACCATAGTCCCGTAGCTCATCACAGGACAGCTGTAGGGTGTTGCACACAACGCCCGCCCGGTGCACTGAGCCCCCTGAGTGGCTAGCTCGGGTGGGTGGGCCTGACTCTCTGGACCTCAGCCAATAGATAGGTGACCCGTGAGGCTTTTTCCTAGGCCTGCCCCCAACTACGTGTATATAAGCTACACTCCTGCTCAATAAAAGTGGAAGTGATTCTCTGAATCATCCCTGGAGTCTGTGTCGTTGCTCTGTTCCTCATCAACCACAGTCAAGTATTTAAGGTATCCGAAGTAGAGTCTCAACTGTTAGTTATACACCTATATAAATGAAAATCTTTGTAGAACTTACATCAAACTGGATTCCTAGGTAATTCACTGTGATCTCAATGCCTCTTGTGACAGGATCAGTTTTCCCAACTCGATCAAAAACAATGTTGATGGTTGCCTGCAGGGACATAGACCTCTGTGTCAGCGCATCTCAATTATTGTTTCACAAAGGAGTCCCCATAACATGTCTTGGAGGTTGTTTCGAAAAATGCAGTTCAACTTAAACCATATATAGGAAGCCTGTTTAAGCAAATGAAAAGATCTGTTCCATATGTATTTTCTGCAGTCAAGAGGAATAAAGCGTATGGCATATAAATGGTAGCTTAGCAGAAGCCAGAAAGGCTCACGAAGTCTGAGCAAGAGTCCAGAAATTCCAAAGTCATTCCCTTTGGTTACTTTCTGAATGCCCTCAGAAGAACAAAGTAAGTACGTTAGAACTAGTAAGCTAACAAAGGAAGCAATGATGAAAAATACTAAAAGTGACATTTAAAGGAAAAGGGGGAAAAAAGAAATGAAAAACAGTAACAAGACAGTTGGAAATCTAACCATCTCAATAATGACATTAAATGTACAGGGTAAGCGGGGTTGGCAAACTCGGCCACGCTAGCATGACAGCGGCAGATGACACGTGAGTGAGCTTGGCTATGCTCCACTAAAACCTCCCTTACAGAAGTAAGCAAACTTGTCCGTGGCCTACAGATTGCTAATCCCTGGTCTAAACATGCCAGTGAAACTGCAGACACTATCAGACTGGATAAAAAAAAAGCCAGACCTAACTACTGTGTATGTTGCCTATGAGACACTTTAAACATGAAGATATAAACAGGTTATAAGTCAAAGGATGGAAAAATTATTTATGCTAATACTAGTAAAACAAAAGGCCTGTTTACAGTAATACCAGATTTAACAGCATAGATTTCATACTGAAAAACACTTCTTGGCTCATAATGATAAAATCATAAAGGTGACATAATGATTCTAAGTGTTTATATAACAAATAACAAAGCTTCAAAATATATGAAACAAAGACTGATAGAATAAGAACAAACAAAAATAGCCAAGTCCAAATAGTGGGGTCCATTCTCCCAATAACTAGTACATACAGAATCAGTAAAGATAAAGAAAATTTTAGTAATACTATCACTCTACTCGACCTAAATGACATTTACAGAGCACTCCAGCCAGTAAGAGCAGGATACATACACAGCCTACTCTAAACGCACCCAGAACACTTACCATGCTGAGCTGAGTTGACTATATTCTGGCATGAAACACAGATCTTGATATATCTTAAAGTATTCAAATCATACAAAGTATGTTCTTAGATTATACAAAGTTAGAAATCTATTAGAGAATATCTGGAAGATTCTCCCCAATATTTTGGGACATACTTCTAAATAACCTATGAGTCACAGAAGAAATCAAAAAGGAAATAAAACTCCTCCTGTGTGTAGTACTGAACCGAGGCCCTCACACCATGCTCTGTCCCGCTGCTTTTGAAAATCTATCTTGAGACAGGGCTGTGTTAAGTCGCTAAGCTTCCAGACAAGGCTTAAAGTTGTGGTCCTGTTTTAGCTTCCCACAGCGCTGGGATTACAGTGGGCACTACCATGTCCAGCCAGAAAGCATTTCTAACTGAACAAAAATACAAATCCATTAGACATTAAAAGATGAAGTTAAAACAGCTGAGAAATTCATCACAATAAAACACCTTTATCAGAGAAGATCTCCAATCAATGATCTTAGTTTCCACCTAATAAGAGAAAAATATGACCCAAGTAAGCAGAATAATAAAAGGCAGAGGAGAAATCCATGAAATAGAGAAAATATAGAAAATCAATTATTCAAAACTCTCTAGAAAATTCAATAAAGTCAATAAGCTGCTACTATCATAAGAAAAAAAAAAGAAGACACAAATTATCAATATTAAGAGATACTACTCTAAACTGGTCTATAGATTCCGTGTAATTCTAAGACAAATTCCAGCAGGTGTTTTTGTAGGAACTAGTAAGTGGATTATAAATTTCACAAGGAAATAAAGAGGACATATACAACCAATAATTTTGAAAGAAAAATATAGGAGAATTTACAGCATATAATTTCAGGTTTATTATAAAGCAATGACTAAGACAATATGGTATTTGCATAACTAAAAGAAAACACTAGATACTGACAGGAATGATGAGAATAAATATACCGACCTACACTACACAGGCAACTTAATGTAGAAAAAAAATCTTCAAGTAGTGCTAGAACAACTGGATATCTGTATGTAAAGTAATGAGCTTGTATTCATACTTAATTATATTGAAAAATTAATTCACAATAGATCATAAACTAGGATATTTAAACCATTAAAAACATTTAAAAAAATCTTTATAACCCTTGATGAAGCAAGATTTCTTTGATCTTAGACCAAAATCACAATCCATAATAGGAAAAACAAACAAACTGAAACTGCTAATAGAATCAAAAGTCAAATCTACTGATCAGAACCAAACTATCTGAAAATCACATATTTGATAAAGGATTTCCAAAATATTAAAAAATTTAAAACCCCAATAAAAAAATAGCCTAAGCAACAAAGTGGTAGAAGAGTTTAGTAGAGACTTTGCCAAAGAGGACAGGGCTCACAAATGAGCACAGGAAAGGAAGCTAAACATCTTTAAGCATTACAGAAGTGTAAATTTCCCTATCAGTATTCGGTATGTTCAATAACTCCAACCTAAAACAAGGTCTAAAGTTAGTAAGACCGACCATGTGAGTGTTGCTGAGGGTCTACAACCACCACACACCACAAGCCTACACACCACAAGCAGGAACACAAATGGTACAGTCTCTTTGGAAAATAATTTGGCTGTTTCTTCAAAAGTTAGACATCTGCCTTATGAATCAGAGGTTCCACTCCTAAGTGCTCCAGACAAAAGAGCACACATGTAGAGATATACACTTACACGAAAAGTTTCATGGCAGCTTTACTTGTATTACCATCAAATTGGAAACCACAAATACTCACCACCATGTAAATGGTAAATATACAATGTAATACACCTCAGCAATAAAAGGAACACATTACTGATATACATAACACTGACTTACCTCCAAAATCACACTGGGTAAATAAGCCACACAGAAGAGAGACACGTTTATATAAAATATCAGTACCTACTGACAGCTAAGCAGGTGTGCCTGGTGGCTGCGAGGAAGCCCTCTAAGGAGGCAGAAGAGTCTGAAAGTGATGGGCAAATATATTCTGTATCTGAACTGTACTGCTTGATATTGCACAGATACACTGATATATCAAACTTACCTCTATATGCTTACAGTATGTCAATTATACATAAAGCTGTTAATAGCTGATATGTTCCTCTAATGGGTGCATAGCAGGGAAAAAAAATCTTTTTTTTTTTTTAGACAGGGTCTCGCTTTGTAGTTCAGGCTGGCCCTGAGCTCAGCCTCCAACTCACATCACAGCAATCCTCCTGCCTCTGCCTCCCGAGTGCCGGGATTACAGGCGTGAGCCACCAAGCCCGGCACTGTGGTATGTGGTACTGGTTGCTGCTGGGAGTGAGTCTCCACGCCCAGTATTGTATGTGGTTACTGAGGATTGAACCTGGGTCCTTGCATTTGCAAGACAGGCGCCGGAACCACTGAGCTAAATCCCCAGCCCAGGAAAAAAAATCTTTTAGTATCTTAGTTACCTGAAGACACTATCTCCATCTTTTCTCAATGAATCAAGATTTTTAAAAAATCACTTGAATAATAATCCACTTATTATAACTTTAAGTTCATAAAAAAAGGGATCAAGAAATGAGTGAAGGGGAAAGGAGGAAAAGGTGAGATGAATAAAAGAATTAAGATGATTTATGTACAAGTACCAATTCCCTACAAGAAATGCAAACATTATGTAAATGTGTTTTAATAAAAAAAAAACCCGTATTAAATCTGTATTGATGGAAATCGAGCTCTTTGTGCAAACCCAGCTCTAGCAGGTGCCACCTTCACAGATGTTCAAAGCGCTCTTCTGACTCCCCTCCGTTTCTGTGACAGACAGTGCTCGGTCAGGGATTTTGTTAGGCCAGAAAGTCCAATCAGCCTTTACTATGATCATACTGAAATCCATGCGTACAAGCAAGTAAGCCACAAGTGAGGACCAATGTACATAAAATGCACACAAAGGGTTAAAACATTAAGGGACAACCACAAGAGTGTAAGAGCAATATGCCCAAAGATGAATGTACCTGCAGAAACATTAGAATTTATGCTGCACTTAAATGTTTAGCTAGGTTATTGAAAAGGACATGTGGTTTCTGCTCTAGCTCAAAGTAGGAACTGGGACAACACACAGTCTGGCAGCAGGGTAACATGGAAAGCACAGCAAACCAAAAACATTTAAATCAATTTAAGTTTCATAACCAAGGCCTTACTGACAGAAATAAAAAAAGCAACTATCCCTTCTGGATCCTTACAGGCAGAGGGAGAAGACTGAGCTCAACTATGTAGGTCATGTTCTCTGTCCTCGCAACTCGCCTGGAACTGAGCTCCACATATGCGTCAAACCCACTGTGTCTCACTGTCCCCACCCAGGGAAAATCACGGAACTCTCAAGGAAACATACTTACCATGAAAATTTTCCAAACACAGTAAATAGAGAAAAAGTAACCCAGAAAATTAAAATATTTTCCTTTGAAAGTTTTGGAATATTCTATTCTTTCCTGGGGAAAAACAATCACAAAATTTCATTAGTCTCATGTAAGATTATCTTCAACAAGAGAATTTCTCTATGAAACATTGTTCATTATGGTATCAAATTAATAAAAGTATTGACTTTAAGCCTGGGTCTGGGACAAATATAGGCACTAGCTACTTAAACTTTATAACAACTTTTATGAAATATCTTCTAATATCTTAATTTTACAGATGAGAAAACTGAATTTTAGAGAGGCTAATAAGCTTGTTCAGAGTGGTACAGGGCTAAGAAGGCTCAGGCCTGGTCCAAAGCCTAGGTCAGTTAACGTCTACCCTAGGGGGCTAGCCTGAAAAGAATTTTAAAAGGTTTGCAATCATTAATATTTTGCATATTTAAATTATATTGTATTTTAGGTGTACACAAACTAGGGTACTTTTTTTTTTTTTTGAGACAGGGTCTCGCTTTGTAGTTCAGGCTGGCCCTGAGCTCAGCCTCCAACTCACATCACAGCAATCCTCCTGTGTCTGCTTCCGAAGTGCTGGGATTACAGGCGTGAGCCACCACGCCCGGCACTGTGGTATGTGGTACTGGTTGCTGCTGGGAGTGAGTCTCCACGTCCAGTATGGTATGTGGTTACCGGGGGATCGAACCTGGGTCCTTGAGCTTGCAAGACAGGCGCCAGAACCACTGAGCTAAATCCTCGGCCCAAGCTAGGGTACTTTTTGATCTTAGTCCTTTAATATTAGGCCAACCATGGAAGTACTTTACTGTTCTAGTAATATTACAGACTTGTAGAGAATAAAAAGAAGCAAAGGAGCTACTGTCTTTCTCCTGGGTCAGGAGGAATGGTACCATCTTCGTAGAGTTGAAAATTCTCTGCTGACTATCCAATTCTATTATATACAGTGTTCCTTTAAGGATTTTTATCAATGACAGAAACAAACTCATGATGTGAAATTACTTATTTGGAAATAATTCATGGCTTATGAGGAAGCTGTGTGGTTCCTCTTGCACTACCTGGTCATAAGAAACTAACAGCTCTTTCTTCAGTCACATTGGTAAAAAATCAGTTTAGTTTCCTGGCTCTATACCTTGGTTGCATACAGATCAGCTGTTTCAAGAAAAAGCTGCCTGCTTAGTTCTTCCAAAGCATCCACTTCCTGTTGAATAAGAATAAGATCTGGCACGAAACGGACATCAAGGTTTAAATCACAGAGAAATTTTAAAAAATATTATCAGGGAAAGCACTGGCTTTTGTGTTTGGCTGTGGCAGATTCTAGGAGCTGCCTGGATTTTGTCTCCAATTTCAGACCCAGAAGTAAGGACCCTAACCACGTCCCAGCAACTTCCCAGCCTGACACAGCTGAGAGCATCGCCGCAAAGATCTGCCTCAGTCTCTCCCGGCCCAGACAGATGGCTTTCCGTTTGTCTTGCTTTATCTTTTAAGTCACACGCAATACAGTAACACCTGCAATAACGCATATCTACACTACCTGAAGAAATACAATGTTTGGAAAGGGAGCTAGTGCTGAGTGGTAACACAGGCTGGGATTTACAGACGTTACCTTCTTTAGCTCTTTTATAGACATTCTCTTCTTTTATTCTCCCAACAATCCCATGATATAGGTAAGGAAAGTGAAGTTCAGAGAGTTAAATGACTTAAAGTTACACAACTCACAGGAGTGGATGCCAAGTGAGATCTGCCTTACTCCAAGGCCTTTTCTTTCCACTAAGCTATGCTATTTTTCCAAGAACTCAGTATGTAGTCTTGTTTTCTCCTTTAGAAAACGAACACAAGAGAAGTTAAGCCATCCAAACCATTTGATGACTTATTATTTGTGGTACTGGGAATTGAACCTGTGACCTTGTGCTTGCAAGGCAGGTACCAGTACCACTGAGCTAAATCCCCGGCTGTTGACTTATTAAAATAGCTTTAACTTACACAGGTGGTTTTCATGGATTTTTAAAGTATTAAAAACAGTGAAGATAGCCCCTTCTAAAATAGAATCATTGATTTTAATCCAAATCTTTCTCCTCTCTGACTTTTCCTATTATTACCAAAATCAACAAGTGCCCTTAATTCCTTCCTTAACAGTGACTGTTCTTGGAAACATCCTGACCACCAAAGAACAGGAGTGAACTGGTGACATCTGTCTCTCCTGTCATCAGAAGTAGGAGAGGTTATATGGTATTCTACTGCCTGCTCTATCACTCAGCACTCTGCCTAGGAATAGAAGACATGAAGTCAATGCTTCTGGATTACATCTTTTCTTTCTTTCTCCATCATAATCATCTTGCCTTTCTTTCATCTTACAATTTGAGACCAGAAAGACATAAATCATAATTCATACCAATATATTATATCCTTCTCCAATTGAAACATGAGGGACGTACTTCCCTAGTTCAGAGAAGAAAGTCATGTATCTTATTCTTAGTTCTGATAGTTTCAAACTCATAGCCTAGGAGCTACGTAGCATTTTGATCACTCAACTTGTGAATTAGTTCAACACATTGCAAGTATCCTTTACCATGTCCCAGCGGCTTCCTACTTCACACTAGGCAGGCCAGGAAAAATCTACTAATCCCATCAGCTTAACTTTTGAGTCAAAAAGTAACTGGAGAAGCAGAGATACTTAAAATTTGTTTAGGAACACTCCTTACTTTAAAAAATGGGCCCCTTCCATTCCATACACAAACCACCCGTTCTAGTGAGCCATTATGTTTTGTGGTGTTTCTTCAGGGTTGAGAAATATAATAGAGGAATGGAAAGAACTAAGAAGAGGAGAGGAGACCACAGTTCTGGTTCTAGGGTTGCCACAAACTGTAGTATGACTTAACCGTCTGGGTCAACTACTTATCTGAAAAACGGAAATACTGACTGGTTACAACCTTACCAGCTCAAAGAAAATGGTCTTATGCTCTTTTATGGGTGTTGGAAAGATAAGTTAATACACATTGTAAATCTTGAGCCTACCCCTGGCCAGTCTGGACTCTGATGCTGCCAGATATCTTAGAAAGCACTATCCCAAGACTATTCTGTTCTGCCCTTGGTCCAGAGTGCAGGAAGAATAAGCAGGAAGATAAAGGATACTTTCACTTCCTGGGGCTGAAGTAGTAACACTTTTTAATATTCCCCAGAATCCTGACGGCCTGTTATGCACCTCGCCCCTCTGGAACATAGTTCTCCGTGCCACTGCCATCCTGAAGAGAAAGAACACAAGAAATCTGGTCAAGGAGCATAGACTCTCAGAGCTCAGCATTACCCACTGTTAAAGGTAAGGTATGAAAAACACTGTTAATAAAAGCTCAGTAGTTGTCCTTAGCTTAGCACGGCTCACTGTTCTAAGGGCTCTACAAGTCTCCTGTATTATTATCGCCATTTGTACAGATGAGGTCACAGTGTCATGTGCAGATGAAGGATTCAAATCGCACAGTCTGATTTTAAAGCATATACTTCTGTCTACCTGATGCAGGTTTCTATGACATCCAGTTTGAAAACAAATGAGATATGAGCAAAATGTGATGTATATTTAACAATTTATTATATGAAAGACACATTGCTATCAATTCCCCTCAAAATACTCCTCATTTCAAACACACTTGTTCCACTGGATATCAGTCTGTTACTCTTGTATGGTCTCTCACTGGGTCTGGTTTAAAAGGCATCTAGATTCTTTCCCTTGTCTCTGCTCTTCATCTAATTTCTTCACCTCAAACCTTTGAGACAATATTAACACATTTAAAAATTTATATTTGAACACATAAACTCCTCCTCCTCCCAATTTTTCAATTGACTATACTTTGCCCCTTCACATTCACTCTTACTTTAACGAGTATAATTCCTTGATCATTCCCACAAGCTTTTGTCTCTTCCATATTTTACCTAGGTTTTGTCCTCTCTGTAAGCATATTCTCATAACCAGTGTCCTAAATCACAAATAAATCACTTTTCCCTCATATATCTTTATGTCCTCTGAAAATTCAACAAATCGTTAGCTCAACTAAAGGTACTCAATAAAATCAAACCCCACGTCCATCTTTTCTTCTCATCTTCTACTAGTTTTCCTCCAGATCTTTTCTTTAGCGCCTAACACTATTCATCCAAACACCTCCCTCTTCCCCCACCTCACCTCACCTACCTCACTGCAGAACAACCACGGATGATAAACAGCCTGAGTGTGTATGGAAAATAGACAAAGGGGGAAAAGTAACTGCAAAGGCTATCACCTAGAAGGGCTTAGTATTAGTGGATCTGCTATAAACAGAATCAGTTCCTTAGTTTAAACGTAAGGACAGAGTTGAAATCACTTAAGTAACAGAAGGAGTAAATACTGGCACTGGACATACAAAGCTGAAGATTACCTAGTACGAGGCAATGTCCCACTTAAAAGCTCCCATACAAACCCTTACTTCTCTAGTCCCCAAAGCATCCCAAAAAGGGAGGAGAAAATAGAGGGGGCCACATATAATTTTTTAAAAAGAATAAGCACAGATATAAGGAGAGTAAGAAAGAAGACAGAGGACCTCCCAACCCTTTAACCCTCTCAGAGCAAGTGACCAGGCACCAGGCACAAAGAGAGGAGAAAACAAGTAACAGGCAGCAGAACCATGAAAAGTCCACAAGAAGGGACAGAGAGGATAGCTAAGTTCAAAGCGGAAATGAACCAAAGGTTTACAGCACACACGCTTACACACCTTCTGGTATCTCTAACTTGATGGAAGCAAAATACAAGCAAAGAAAATGATAAAGGATGGATAAAAGGGACAAGGGGATGTCTCTTGCACTAGAGAAGTGGTTAAAGGAAACAAGGGTGGGGAACGAGGAGGGGAGGGAGAAATGAGAGGATAAAGACGGGCCATGTACCTAATAATCCCAATTCATGTAAGCATGAGCTAAGACAATATCAACAAATATGAAAAAGGGGAGAGGGAACTTGAGGAGGATGGGTGAGAGGAGAGCCAGGGAGGAGAAAGCAATAAAACAAATAAACAAGTTGTAATATGTACATGAAACCACTTCCCATGATGACTGTAAGCTGCACGAACTGCAAACATGTACAAAGAAAATATTAAAAACGAACAAGATGAAATTACCTGCTAGCACCAAATAGTCAAATTTTGTTGAGAAATTCTAACAAGTTCTTCAATATGCTGCTCTTACCTTTTCTTTTTGCTTATAATCATATCCATGGTTTGAAGCAGTCGTCGTTCTAGTGTTAGAATATCTGTGTCGGTCACATTCCTACAAGAAGTATAAACTGTCAACAGTGCTCTGTGCTCCTACCCCTGGGCATGTTAAAGTCATCTGGAGCAACATAAATCCCAGTCATTAGTCAATGATTTAAGGACCTGCCTCTTCCCAGAAAAAATATTAAGTGACCATATAAGCTAAAGTGCTCTCAATGACATTTCTTATAACTCTTTTATTTTTTTTGAGACAGGTTCTTGCTTTGTAGTTCAGGCTGGCCCTGAACTCACCATGTAGCCCAGGCAAGCCTGGAACTCACAGCAATCCTCCTGCCGGGATTACAGGCGTGAGCCACCACGCCCGGCACTGCGGTATGTGGTACTGATTGCTGCTGGTGGGTGTGAGTCTCCACACCTATCACTGTTGTATGTGGTTACTGGGGATTGAACCCAGGCCCTTGTGCTTGCAAGTAGGCATGCCAGAATCACTGAACTAAATCCCTGGCCCTTATAACTGATCCTTATGGGGGCTCAGGCAGCAGAGGGTACTAGCTTTCGTACTCTTTAAGCATACTTTTAACTTGGTACTGTCTTCTATGTTACCTGTAGGAGGAAATGATTTACTTAAGTTGGGAATATGTCACACTGCTTCTAAAAATGTGCCTTTAGAAACTGGGGATGAGGGGACTAAATTTGCATTTAAAAATAAATCAATGTAGGGCAAATAACACAGACAGTCTATATGATAAAACTTATTTAGATTCTGGGTCAGTACACAGGTACAGAGGAAGGCAATAAAAAGGCAGTATCACAGATCTGATCTGTAAGTAGGCAAGGTGACATATGTACACAAGTATGCAGAAGAAAAAGGAAAGACCAGGTGAGATTTACCTGAGGAAGTAGGACATGTATGTGTATGGGCAGTTGACAGCACCAAATCCAGAAAGCAGGGCCATGAGAGTCACGCCAATCACACCCACCCGGCTGATGAGCTGCTCTATGGACAAGATCCCTAAACATCAAAGCAGGTAAAAAAAAAACAGGCAACAGGTGAGATGGCTCATTAATGAAATCACCAACTGTTACACAGAACTCACAGATATCAAGTCACACTTGGTACCAGACAAACATTTCCCTTTGGGTTTATGTCTTTAGCTTATGCCTTATTCATTTTGCATCCAATAAACACACTGGATCTAATAAATGAGATGAATTTATAGATGAATGAGTAATTCAAAGGCAAATACATGAACTGCAGACTTTCAGGTGTGTTCTAATTATCAGCTGTTTCGTATCATTTGAGAATGTTGAAAATCATTCAGCTATAAAAATAAAGTGCTGCTCAGGGATCTATTTGGGATAAATGAGAGCAAGCAACACCAGAGGATAGATAACTCAGGAAGTTTGGCGTCACAGGAAAACACTGGTCTTCACTTCCTGTTTGGGGATAGTTTATTTCAGCCTTTCACTCCTAGGGCCAAACACCAAGCTGCCATTCAGGTATTTATTTAGGCTCTGAACGTTTTAATCCACATCTCATTTCCGAGGCGGGTCCTCCTCACCTGCTCAAGTCCTCTTGTTCCTTCATTTCCACCACTGTTTCCCTGAGCTCCGTGGCCTCTCGTCTCGTGTCCCTTCTTCCCTAGCTTGGACTCCAGGCCCGCTTGCTTCCACTTCTCTCACCAGGAGCCCCCATCTCTCACCCTCGCTTCCTCTGGGAGTACTGACTGTACAATCCCCTCCCTACACCAAATGCTCTGCCTCCCCACGGCCATGCCCAGGCTGCCTGAAGTTGCTAAAAAGCTGCGTAACCACACAACTGGTCTAGTGCTACAGCTGGTGGCATCACGCAATGCGCTCTCTAGACTTGGCTCACACACTCCTGAGTAGTCCTTCTTTTGCTCACGGTCAGTCATCTCTCCGGTCTGCTCAGACATATGCAGTTACCTATTTTCCCACATCTGTCCTCCTCCTTAGCCACTGCCCTTACTATAAAAATGTAAGCTGTTAGACATTTATCATCTTCAGTCCAGTATAATAAATATTTATAGCTCCAATATCCTCTCACACTGGCTCCCTCAGAACGAGACGGTGACCAAAGCTAAGACTTCTGGGCTACTGTGTTCTCTTCCCGCCGGAACCCACTCCCGGGCTGTACAGTGTACTTTTTCCTGGCCTGAACTTGTTCTGTGGAGCACGTTTCGTTTCCAGCCTTTTGCACTTGTCTCGACCAACTCTTTGCTCAGCCTAGAGGGGCGTGGAAACCCTGTCTAGAAGCAGACTCAAGGATGCTGAACCCGCTCACAGATGGGAAGACCAGTTCGGAGGCGAGGACGTTGGGGGCACCTTTGTGGCCCTCTCAGGTCTGTATGGTGTACTTTTTTCCTTTTACTTGGCCCCAATTCACTCTGCACAGCACATTCATTTTCCTGCCTTTGTAAATGCAGAACGTCACTGAAACAAAGTAAAGCTAAGACTTCTCTGTGCTGTCGACCTTATCCAATCCCTTTTATATCCTGACTCTCGTCCCATCACCTGCCTGGCCCTCCCTCTTCCTACCAGTTCTTTCCTTTTAGTTTTAGTCTATTTCTCAGGAAAAGCCTGCTCTTGGCCGTAAGCCACCTGAAGGCTGATCTCACCGTAACAGCTGGGCTTCCTGAGAGCCCTGTCCCCTCTTCCTTGGCCTCCAGCTTCCACCCCGTTGTTCTGATGCAGGACTCCCTATGTAGGTCAGTGTGGGTGACCC
>PVIR01026039.1:0-24277 GCA_004026965.1 Petromus typicus | reverse complement strand
GGTATATACACACAAGAATTAAAAGACTCTTATCACAGTGACATATGTGCACCCATGTTTATAGCAGCCCAGTTTGTGATTGCTACATCTTGGAAACAACCCAAGTGTCCATCAACTGGAGACTGGATAAAAAAGCTGTGGTTCTTCTACAGAATGGAGTACTACTCTGCCATAAAAAATGATAAGTTTGAATCATTTCCATTTAAATGGACATACCTTGAGGATATCCTCATAAGTGAAATAAATAGGGCACAGATAGGTACATATCGCATCTTTTCTCTGGTATGAGAAAATTAAGATGTAAATGAGTCCTAGCATTGTATGTTATATATTGTGAAATAGAAAATGCTCAATGTAAAATAAGGTGAAAAGGGACAATGTTGGGATTGTAACAAAAAAGTAAGGAAACAACTTTTAGGTGTACGGGGGGGTGGTAGGGTGGGTAGGGCTATGGGAAAAAATGAGAATTAAGTTGTGTCTTATACTGGTACAAATCCCCATTATGGAGTGCAATCATGATGTGTATATTTAATGTACCAATAAAGATAAAAAAATTAGAATATACAATCCAAGAACAAATAAATGAAAACAAAATCGAACATTAGCAAGGAAAAACTCAGAGATACAGAGATACTGCAGTAAACAATAATAATGTAGGGCCGGGGAGTTAGCTCAGTGGTTCTGGCGCCTGTCTCGCAAGTGCAAGGACCGGGGTTGGATTCCCTGGTAACCACATAACAATACTGGGTGTGGAGACCCACACCCAGCAGCAACCAGTACCACATACCACAGTGCCGAGCGTGGTGGCTCACGCCTGTAATCCCAGCACTCGGGAGGCAGAGGCAGGAGGATTGCTGTGATGTGAGTTTGAGGCTGAGCTCAGGGCCAGCCTGAACCACAAAGCGAGACCCTGTCTCCAAAAACCTTAAAAAAAAAAAAAGAATAATAATGTAGAAGTATGTCTTTAATCTTATGGATCTTATGCTTTAAAGAGATGGTAAAGACTTACTTTGCTTGACAGTTTATAGATAAATGAAAAGTATATTTTTGTCAACTGTCGCATCCTTTTTTTGTCCCAAACAATATTTAGGAATAGGAATAATCTGGTGTATCAAAATGCTTTTGGGTGCATTTTAAACCACGTACTGATAGTGCTTGTCTAGCATGCGTGTGACCTTGCTTTCAAGCCCAGCACAATGAAAGAACAAACAAAGCCATTTCATGCCAGCCACACCCTTAAGGCCTTCATCCCTGAAGGGCAACCTGTACCCTTTGGTGTCAGGGTCTTCGCCAGAGCTCATACCTAGGTCTGTGATCACCTCTGGCCCCTTCTCCCACTGCTTGTACATTCGCTTTGGTTTCCTGGTCTTTGCTTCAAATACTGTGATGCTGAGCTCTGTTCTACTCCTTCCTATTTGGTCTCTGTACTTTGTGTCCTTACTACTCTTTCAGTTTGGGGCTGCTCTTTTGATTTCTGTTATCTGACTTATCTATGCTTTAAAAAGTGACCCATAGACATAAAACTGTCCTTGGCTCTTCAGTTTCAAAGGAACATGATAAAGTGTTAAAATAAATAGTTTTGTTTTTGTGGATTTAGACTTCAAATAACTCCATGTTTCCCTATTTTAATATACTTCAATGAGACATTAGTTTGGAAACATAGGTAGCTTATGGGATGGAATCACTTTACACTTTTTACAAAACACGCTAGTGACTTTCAGTGTCAGCTTTCCTCATAACTCATCAAATTAACAGCCAATTTATCCATTTTCTTTGGTAACAATGCATAAACACATAAACAAATCAGAAGGTCAGTGACCAACAAGTCTTAGGAGGAGGCTCATTCACTTCGGGTGGTTATAAAATAATGTTAGCAAGAAAAATACTAGTCTTTGTATTTCTCTAGACTGAGTGATTATGTTTTTATACAAATACTTAATATTTTCTCATTGATAACAGAAAGCAACATTTCTAGCTGAGTTTGACTCCATAAAGAACAGAATTATTATAACTCTACATATAAACAAGCATGTTTGATTATTAAACCCTTCCTCAGTTTTTGTACCAAGTTACAAAGTTATTTGAAAATTTAAAATATTCTCAAAAGCTAAGCATCTTGATACTTAATATTTCTATTTGTTTCATTTGTTCTGGTTTTCTTGACAGAAATAAGCTGCCATTTCAAATTAGATTCTCTGAATTGTGTGCCTTAATTATCTTGTGAAGGAATGGAATAACATTCTGAAAAATAAAAGAACATTCATAGAAATAATTTATTATCCAAATACCCAGAAAATGTTTATAATAGGAAATTTTTCTTAAATTTCCATTCTATTTTTCCTGCAATTTTTTTAAGAATTATATTGACTGACTTTTGTTTTCCTTTTTAAATTATTTTAAATGAATTTTTTTAATTGAAATATTTATTGTTACATTATATATGCACATCATGATTACACTCTACAATAGGAATTTGTACCAGTATAAGAACAACTTAATTCTCATTTTTTCCCATAGCCCTACCCACCCTACCACCCCACCATACACAAAAACTTTGTTTCCTTTGTTTTTTGTTATAATCTCATTATTTTTTCCCCTTCACACTATTTCACCTTGAGTATTTTCTATTTCACAATATATAACATACAATTCTAGAACTCATTTATATTTTTATTTTCTCAAACCAGAGAAAAGATGCAATATTTACCTATCTGTGACCGATTTATTTCACTTCTGAGGGTATCCTCAAGGCATGTCTGTTTAAGCATAAATGATTCAAACTTATCATTTTTTATGGAAGAGTAATACTCCATTCTGTAGAAGAACCACAGCTTTTTTATCCAGTCTCCAGCTGATGGACACTTGGGTTGTTTCCAAGATGTAGCAATCAAAAACTGAGCTGCTATAAACGGGTGCACATATGTCACTGCGATGTGAATCTTTTAATTCTTTTGTGTATATACCTAGCAGAGCGATGGCTGGGTCAAATGGGACCTCAAATCCTAGCTTTTTGAGGAATCTCCAAACTGATCTCCACAGGGGTTGTACTAGTCTACTAGTCTCCACCAACAGCGGAGAAGAGTTACTTCTTCTCTGCAGCCTCACCAAATTTGTTGTTGGCTAATTCTGCAATGGCAGCCATTCTATGTGGAGTGAGATGAAATCTCAGTGTTGTTCTCATCTGCATCTCTCAAATGACTAATGATGTTGAGTATTTCTTCATATACTTCTTAGTTGCTCTTATTCCTTCCTCTGAAAAGTATCTGTTCATTTCAGATGCCCATTTTTGAGTTGGGTCTGTAAATTTGGGTGGGCTATTTTTTTTTTAGCTTTATTCTAGATAGTAACCCTTTGTCTGAGGAACAAAATTTTGAACAAAATTTTTGAACAAAATTTTTTTGTAAAGATTTTTTTCCCACATTGTTGGTTGCCTTTTTGCTCTGTTGGTGGTTTCCTTTGCTGTGTAGAGCTTTTTAAAAGAATGAGGTTCAATTTGCTGATGTCTTCTGCCAGTTCCTGTGCTATAGAGGTTTTGTTCAAGAAGTCTTTCCCTAAGTCAATGTCTTGAAGAGTTTTACCTAACCTAATTTGCAACAGGTTTACAGTGTCTGTTTTAATATTTTGGTCTCTTATCCACTTTGATTTTATCTTGGTACATGGTGAAAGAGCTAGGTCTAGTTTTAGTCTTTGGCAAGTTAAAGCCCAGTTTTTCCAGTACCATTTGTTAAAGAGGCTATCTTTCTTCCATTTAGGATTTTTGGCTCCTTTGTCAAAGATAAGGTGGCTCAGTGTATCTGAAGCAGTTTCTGGATCTTTGAGCCTACTCTATTGGTCCTCAGGTCTGTTACTTGCCACTACCATGCAGTTTTTATCATGGTGGCTTCATAGTATAGTTTCAGGTTCAGAGCTGTAATACTCCCCATCATGTTCTTGTTGCTTAGAGTTGCATTTGCTATTCTAGGTCTTTTGTGGTTCCAGGTGAAAGTTTGTATTTTTTTTTCTCTAGATCTGTGAAATATGCTGTTGGGATTTCAATCGGGGTTGCGTTGAATGTGCAGAGTAGTTTTGGGAGTATAGCCATTTTGACAATATTGGTTCTTCCTACTCAGGAGCAAGGTATGTGTTTCCATTTTTGGATATCATCTTCTATCTCCTTTTTCAGAGTGCTATAGTTTTCAGAGTAGAGGTCTTTCACCTCCTTTGTTAGATTGATTCCTAGATATTTTTTTGGGGGGGGTATTATTGTGAAAGGGACTGACCCCCCAATTTCTATTTCAGTGGGTCTAATGTTTGTGTATGCAAAGGCTATTGATTTCTGAACGTTGAACTTGTAACCAGCAATGGGGCTAAATTTGGTGATTAGGTCCAGCATAATTGAGTTTTTAGGAGCCTCTAGAGTATCATGTCATCAGCACATAATGACAATTTAACTTCTTCTTTTCCTATCTTTATTCCTTTTCTTTCTTTCTTTTGCCTAATTGCTATGGCTAATATTTCCAGAACTATATTGAACAGAAGTGGTGATAGAGGGCATCCTTGTATTATTCCTAATCTTAGTGTGAAAATTTTCAATTTTGGACCATTTAGTATGATGCTTGCTGATGTTTCTTGTAGATAACTTTTATTAGTTTGAGATAGAGACCAACTATTCCAGTCTTCTGTAGGGTGTTGAACATAAATGGGTGTTGTATTTTGTCAAATGCTTTTTCTGCATCAATTGAGATGACCACATGATTTTTGTCCTTGAGTCTATTAATATAGTGTGTAACATTTATTGATTTACACATGGTGAACCATCCTTGCAACCCTGGAATGAATCCAGCTTGGTCAGGGTGCATAATCTTTCTGATAATTCCCTGTATTCTGTTTGCCAGTATCCTACTGAGGATTTTTGCCTCTATGTTCATTAGAGATATTGGCCTATAGTTCTGTTTTTTGGTTGGGTCTTTCTCTGCTTTTGGAATCAGGGTAATGGTTGCTTCCAGGAATGAGTTTCTGACTATTGCTTCCCTTTCAAATTCATTAAAGTTAGAAGCACTAACTCTTCTTTAAAAGTTTTATAGAATTCAGCAGCAAAACCATCAGGTCCAGAGCTTTTCTTTGTTGGAAAGTTTTTAGTTACATTTTCAATTTCAGAAATTGATATTGGAGTATTTAACATTTCTATATCTTCTTTATTTAGCTTTCGGAGTTCATATGTATCTAGAAATCTATCCATTTCTTCTACATTTTTTATCTTACTAACGTATAGATTTTCAAAGTAGGTGTAAATTATCCTCTGGACATCCTCTGGGTCGGTAGTAATTTCTCTGTTCTCATTCCTAATAGCATAGATATGGGCCTTTTCCTTCCTTTGTTTAATGAGGTTGGCTAAGAGCCTATCAATTTTGTTTATCCGCTCAAAGAACCAACTTTTTGATTCTTTGATTTTTTGAATCATTTTCTTAGTGTCTATTGCATTAATTTCTGCCCTGATTTTCATAATTTCTTGCCTAGTGTGAGCTTTGGGTTTCTTTTGCTGCTTTCTTTGTAGTTGCTTGGGGTTCTGCGTTAAATTGTTTATTTGAGCTTGCTCCTTTTTGTGGATGTAGACCTTCACTGCTATGAATATTCCTTGTAGAACTGCTTTCATTGTGTCACATAAATTTCTACATGTTGTATTGTGGTTATCATTTAGTTGTAAGAACTGCTCAGTTTCTTCTCTAATTTCTTCTGTGACCCATTGGTTGATTAGCAGAGTGTTGTTCAGTTTCCATGTGTTTGTGAAGATCCTGGGCTTTCCTTTGCTATTCAGCTCAAATTCAGGGCAACATGGTGTGCCAGTATACAAGCGTTAACTTTAATCCATTTATATTTGCTTAAACGTGTTCTATGAATGAGCATATAGTCTATTTTGGAGAATGATCCATGAGCAGCTGAGAAGAATGTAAATTGTGCTTTTGTGGGGTGAAATACTCTGTAGGCATTTATTAAGTCCATTTGCTGAAGAGTCTAGTTTAGGTCAAGTATTTGTTATTGACTTTTTGTCCAGTCGATCTGTCTCTTTGTGACAGTGGGGTATTGAGGTCTGCTATTATTTTTGTATTGGAGCTATCCAGTTTTTAATCTTCTTTAATGTTTGTTTTATACAGTTGGATACATTAAAATTCGGAGCATAGAAATTTAAGATTGTTATTTCTTTCTCTTGGATTTTTCCCTGTACTAAAAGATAGTGTACATCTTTAGCTCTCTCTATCAGTTTTGGCTTGAAGTCTATTCTGTCTGCAAATAAAATAGCCACTCCTGCTTTCTTGCTGTTTCCTGTCACGTGGAGTATTGTTTTCCATCCCTTTGCTTTCAGTCCATGGGTTTCTTTCTGAATTAGGTGTGTGTCTTGTATGCAGCAGATTGTAGGATCTTGCTTTTTTATCCTCTCTGCCAGTTTGTATCCCTTAATTGGCACATTGAGTCCATTGACATTAATGGTTATGACTGATATAGGTAAATTTAGTGCTGCCGTGTTTCCTGTTCTTGGCTGTGTTATTCTACTTTTGCCCTTTTCCCATCAGTTTGTTGTTTGGTCCCATGGGTTGACTCGGTTAGGTTTCATGGATTTGTAACTTTCCTTATTTTTCTCCAAGATATTCTTTAAAATGTTTTGGAGCACAGGTTTCATATTATATGAAGTTTTTCAGGTTTTCTTTGTCATGGACGTATCTTATTTCCCCTTCAATTTTGAAGGATAGTTTTGCAGGATAGAACAGTCTGGGTTGGAAGTTGTTTTCCTCTAGGGCTTGAAACACTTTACTCCAGGCTCTTCTTGCACTGAGTGTTTGAGTTGAAAAATCTTCTGTGAAAGTTGCTGTTGAAAAGTCTGACAGGCTTCCCTTGGTATGTAACTGTTTTCTTTTCTCTGGCTGCTTCCAGTATTTCATTCTTTTTTGGTTATCTAGAACTTTTATAATTCTATGCCTAGGTGTAGATTTTTTCATGTCATTGGCGTGTGAAGTTCTGTATGCTTCATATACTTATATGTCCAATTCTTTTCTTTTTCCTGTGAAGTTTTTTGCCATTATCTCTGTGAATAATTTTTTAATGTCTTTAGCATTGTCTCCTGCTTCCTCAGTGACCCCAATCAATCTTATGTTATTCTTCTTTGAATCATCTAGGAGCTGTTGGATTGACTTTTCATTACCTCTTGCTTTTTTCCATTGATTATGCCTTTCCTGATCATTGGCTGAGATCCTGTCTTTTAGGTCTGAGATTTGGTCCTCTGCTATATTCATCGTATTGCATAAACTTTCACTTTCTTTCTTAATTTCCTGGACTTCTGATTGGGGGTGGTTAAAAGGTTCCATTGCTTTTGCTATCTTGGATTCTATCAACCTCTTGATCTCCTCTTTAGCTTTATTAATCACCGTGTTGATTGTGTGCAATATCTCTCGTTTCATCTCAGAGATCAGTTCTGATTTCCATTTTACTAGATCTGCTTTGGTTACCATTTCTGAGGACCCTGGAGACTGACCTTCAAACTTCTCTATTCCCTTCACCCTGTTTTACCTTGATGTGAGAATCTTTGCATCTGAGACTTTGAGTGTTTCCTCATCTCTGAGTTCTTTTCATTGCTGTTGTTTTTGGCTTTGTACCTGTCATGTTTTCTGGTGATGTTTGTTGCAAGTCTCTTTCCTCCTAATATTTAGGAACCTTAAATTTCAGTGTTTCCTGGGTTGTTCTTTACAGTCTGTACTGGGACCTAAATAAAAACCCCTAGTTCTGGCACACCATAAGGGGCACTTGAACAATATGATGAGAACACCTTCTCCCATCTGCTTAGAGGCAGGAAGTCTCTAGTTCCTGCACTGCTTCAATGGCACTGCCTGAGGTTCCAATAGGCCCACCTACTCACCAATACAGAGTTCCTGGGCTTGCTGTGCAGTCGGCCTCAAGGCCTGGAGGCTGCAGGCCCTGTGAAGTTGCAATGGTACTGGCTGTTGTTGCAACAGGCCCACCTACTCATCAATACAGAGTCCCTGGATGTGCTTCTGCAATTTAGTGGAGAAAGGCAGATTCTGGCTTTGCTTGGCTGTGATGGTGTGGGCTTCTTCCCAGCTTCTTCCCTTTGTTATACTCAGTCCTGGAGTTGGCCTGGAGGCTGGTAGGCTCCAACGCTGGTGTGACTCCAGTATTGCTCTGCGGTGCTTCCTGTTATTATACTCAGACCCTGGGCGCTCTTCCGACATGGATCTGGAGGCCGATGGGCTCCAACCCTGGCTTGAAAGCAGTGGTACCAACTGCCACCTCAGTAGCTCTGCCCGCTGTTGTACTCAGTCCCTGGGAGCTCTTCCCTCATAAAACTAAATTTTTATTATCAACACTTTTTAATCCACCTCAATATGCATTCTGTGATGCCTCATCTGTAAAATATGCAGAAAAATCTCTGACATGTATAACAAGGATGGAGGAAAATATGACACCATGTGCAAGATTAGGTATTATACAAAGCTACCACAGTTGCAAGTGCTTATATCAACCTTTAAAAATTGATTTTTATAACATAATTTTTAATTTCTATGATTATGGGAGAATAAGATCATATAGTCAGGATAAACGTGGGAATAAAAAACTTACAGAGCAGTTTTCCCTGTGATTAGCAATCCATTTCATTTCATTTAGTGGCAAACATATCTGCTGTTTTAAACTTCTATTCATATGTACAGAAGGTTCAAATTTTAGTTATATTTATAATTCATTAAGAAGGGCAAATTAAAATCAGACAGAAGTTTTTTCTGCTTGAAACTGTGGATGAAGAACAAGTATGCTTTTGAATAGAAGACCGTCTGTATTAATAGCTACCTGGTGTGGAGTACAAGAACACAGAGGAATGGTAGAATGTCTTTCCTGAGGACATTACTGGTGTCAGGCACTGGACTTGAGCATTGGTGAAAGTTCTAAGATTTTTAATTGATCTTTCTCTATAAAAGCCTCAAAATCAGGAAATTATCCCCTTACCTGGATAAAAATGAAGTTAACTGGTACCTAATTACTACTATATATTGCAATTATGTATTGATAAAAAAGTTAAATGGAACTCCATACTTCACTTTTGGCTGAGTATTAAAAAGTATCTATTGATACATTCTTACATGCCTTTGGAAAAGTTGATACTGGAGTCTTTATTTCTGCCTTTTTCATCAATAGCATTAATGTACTAAGTAGTAAATCTCTAATTTTGTTTCTATTTTTAAGTCTACAGTCAATGGACCCTAGAAAATTCTAATGTGCCTGCTCCAGTTCTTCCATAACTGTGCTTGTGGTTATATCTGTTACATTATAAAAAGGATTTTACTTGTACATTTCTATTCTTTGCCAACATGGAGTTCTTGATACAGATATGCATTCTAATATTCTCTGCAACCTGTTCATACTGGTTTTAAATATAATATCATCAACTTAGTAAACGTATTTATGAAGTACAAGTCATCATATACCAACCATCTTCCAACATTCACCTCTAAATATTGCTAGATTGGAAAATGGAAACTATATCTTTAATGCAAGAGCCTTTGGAGGCAATTCATAAATAAACCACATACTCCAATACACACAACTTGTCTGTCAGCTATTCTAACCACAGCGATGGTAAATTTTTAAAACTTAAATGTTTACTTGTGCTCATCCTTTCCTTCTTAAAAGTCATTACTTTGCTAAGAAAGGTCTGTAATGGTCTGAAAAAATATATATACATATATAAACATATATTTATATGTATATTATGCCATATCTCATAAAGCCATGCACTTCTGTAATACAATACATGAGAACCTTAGAATGAACTCTAAATGATATTCTAGCCTTAGTTTCAACCAGGGTCTCCTTTACTTTACACTAAGCCTCTACTCTTTTCTCCTGTCCTGGAACACATTGCCTTCTTCTATGTCAGTCTTTTGGTGGGCTATTTTTTTCTCTCTCTTTTTCCTTCTTTCTTTTCTCTCTCTCTCTCTCTCTCTCTCCCTCTCTCTCTCTTTATTTCTGGCAGTCCTTCTTCTACTGTTGTTTCCTTAACCAGATCTTACTTCATAATTAAAGATTTAAATGACTCAGTAGATTTATATGACTCCAGAGTAGAACTAGGTTCTAAGAGTGCCATTTTAAAATTTCACACCTTATCTCTCATTTGTAATTTTTATCTCACTTTATAATTATTCATTGTTTCTGAGATCATTTGCTTAATATCTATTTGGGCCACAGAAATCTAAACTGGGCAGATGGGGAGTAAACAGATGTCAATCACATTGATATCCTCCTCATCTGGAGATCATACATAATGAGTAAATATTTTTGAGAGAAAAAATAAAAAGGAAGAAGTAAAGAAATAGGTGTAAAAGCACTGGAGTGTGCAGGGAAAGATGTAACTTTTAGCATGCTCTTTGAGTGGTTGTGCAGGGATCCAGGTAGACATATTGTCCTTATGGTCACAAAGGTATTACTGTGGTCTGGTTATCAAGGTTGAGTAAACAGACTGTGATTTAGTATCAGGAGGTACTGCATAGCTTATTCTGGGAACTGTTCAAGATTGAAGGTGACTCACTGTTCTGCTGTACTTTGCTGTGCTTTACATTGCTACTTTTGTATCCAATGAATAGTAAAGAAGTTGTTGGAAGACATCAGGGTTCAGTCCCCTGAGGCTGTTACCCCTGCCATTTCTCTTGAAATTAATCCCTGAGTTCCTCGTTTCCTTCAATGACATCGAATTAATACCAACAGGGGTAGACATGTTGGGAAGTGGACCTGTGTGGAGGACACTGGTGCCCTGCCTCTTGTGGTGGTTCACGGCTTGCTGTACTTGCCTATGAACTGACCACCCTTTGTATCTCTGGGCTGTGAGAACACTTTCATTTCAGCCATCCTATGTGTAGCAGTCTGAAGAACATCAGGAAAGAGCTATCATCCCCAGTCCTTTTGATGTTTATTTTTTAAAATTATTTATTTATTTATTTATTTTTTTGAGACAGGGTCTCACTTTTGTAGTTCCGGCTGGCCCAGAACTCAACCTGGAACTCAGCAATCAATAGCCTCCGACTCCCTAGTGCTGGGATTATAGGCATGAGGCACTATGCCTGGCACTCTGGTATGAGGTTCAAATTTATCACACCTGCAATTGTATGTGGTTA
Organism: Petromus typicus; assembly: GCA_004026965.1. NCBI lineage: Eukaryota > Metazoa > Chordata > Mammalia > Rodentia > Petromuridae > Petromus > Petromus typicus. The sequence goes on along the minus strand of PVIR01026039.1, from coordinate 13,127 downwards.
CTGGGGGTTGAACTTGGGTCCTTGCACTTGCAAGGCAGGCACTGGAACCACTGAGATAAATCCCTGGCCCCCTTATTATATTTATTTTGAGATAGAGTCCCAAGTAGTGCTGAAGCTGCTAGAGCTATGAAACCTTCTATCCTGATGACTACATTATTTATCTGTTACCCAAGGCACACCTCCTTAAGCATGAAGTCCTGCAGATTGGCTCATCTTAGTCACTTTCTTCATTGCTGAGACACAATACCGTATAACACAACCTTAAATTACAGAGATTTGAGCTCGTTAGAGGATTTTGTCCATAGTTGCCTGTCTTCAAGGCAGAAAGCATGGGAGGAAAGGGCAGAAAGAGGAAAAGCTGTTTAGATCATAGCCATAAAACAGTGATAAGCCTGGGGCTGGAGGGGACAGACTATTCAAGTCACACTCCTTGGGTGGCCTCATGCAGCCAGGCCCTGCTCATGAGCACAGCAGCCCACAGCAATCCAATCACCCTCCAACAGCCTCACCTGGGAATCAGGAGGTGTCCAGGAGACATTCCCCACTGAAACCATGACATAGAGTACCTTCCTGCTTTTTGACTTCAGAAGCAGTTTTTCATTTGTTTTTTTTTATTTCTTTTTAATTTATTTGTACTACTTTGGAGTTTTCTAGACTTCTGCTTTCAACCAGAAAGAAATATACTTGTTGAGTCTATAGAGTACTCAGTAGACATCTCATGGAATGACTTCCATGAATCTATTACCTTTCGTTTTGTTACAAAGCATGTAAATAATCCCAAGAATCATCATTGAGGTCTTTGTCCAGGAATCATCAAGGAATTAAGAAGTGATTTATCTTTTGAACCTAATGAAAATTCACATCGGTGTCTTCTAGAGGGAAATAAGCAAGTTTTGAATGCATGAAAATGTACCAACAGCACCATTCACCAAGCACCTTGTACTTTCTACACTGAGGTAAGTACGCCTCTAACAAGAAGGGAACATGCCAGATTTGGCACATTCTCAATATCTTACATTTTATAAAGCTAATTTTATAAATAACTGATCTTTCATACTGACTACAGCAACACTGCTATTATTCATTCAGTCATTATCTTTGTCAGAAACATAGAATATGCTGAATTTTCAATTGGTGGAGTGATTTTAGAACTTATGTCAAGATTTTAAAAAGATATGTCCTTAAAGGAAACAAGTCAGTCTTAAACAATATCAAGTTGCCAGCTAGTGGGCTGAAGATGTCAATTTTGGCATTCTGCTGTTTAAATAAATGAAAAACTTCTAAAATAATCTCATTGCGATTCTGTCCTTTAAAAACTGGGGAACAAAGAGTCACTAGGATTTACATAAGCCTGAAGCTAATATGTAATAAGACTTGTTTAAACACACTGCCCAAATCTGGAGCTTCACTACACAGTTTAACACATCAATGAAGATTTACTGAGGGTTGAAATTCTACTGTGCAATGTTTTAATCAAGGGAAATCCAAAACTGGAAAAGACACTTTTCTCTATCTAAGCTCTTACTGTATTTTGGATAAGAGAAGGACACCAGATGTTTCAAAACAGAACTGTAATGCTATTAGAACACTTTTTTTGTTTGGTTGTTTGCAAATCAGATTGACTTTGAATTGACTTTATAATCTGGGAGGCTTCAAATTTGAGGCAATCTTCCTGCCTCAGCCTTCAGAGTTCTAGCACTGGGGGCATGTGCCACAACACCTACAAGCTATGTATATTATTTCTATATCAAACTGCATCCCCACACTGGAAGCCATCATGACTGTCACAATGCTCCAAAACCAGAGTCAAAAGTGGACTGAGGCCCTTCTCGGCTTCCCTGGGAACCTAGGCTTACCTGCAGTCGTACCCACTGTGGCAACCCACTCTGGATTCCTGAGCTGAATCAGGAAATAACACGGAGTAGAATGACATTTCTCCGAGCTTCTCCGGTAGTTGTTATTATTTGTTGATAGTCATTCTGGAGAAAAATGAACGCTTAGTGTTGTTTTTAAGTGATTCATGTCTCTCTAATTAAAAGATGTTGAACATTTCTCCTCTATTTATTGACCAATTTTATTCTTCTGACAAGTGCCCACCAATATCAGCTGTCATTTTGGCACTGGGACTTTTATTGTGGGGCATCTAATTTTTATTTAGTTGTTTATATAATCTGGATGTTAGTTCTTTATCAAAGAAATAGCTGGGGATTTTCTTTCCATTTGACAGGTTGTTTCTTCCTCTGCTGATGTTAGAACCAAAATGTAAATAAAATATAAATATAAGGTCAAAATAAAAGATAGAGAATCAGAAATAAGGAGATAGATCTTTTACATATGGGAGGGGAATCAAGACTTTGAGGGTATAGGGAGGCAGGAGAAGGAAAGGGGGTGAATATAATTAAGGTATATTATATATGTGTGCCAATTTCTCTCAAGGAATATAATCATTGTGTCCTACAAGAATTAAAAGATTCATATCACAGCGACCTATGTGCACTCATGTTTATTGCTGCTCAGTTTGTGATTGTTACATTTTGGAAACAACCCAAATGTCTATCGGCTGAAGACTGGATAAAGAAGAGGTGGTTTTTTTATAGAATGGAGTATTATTCTGCCGTTAAAAATGATACAATTGAGTTAGTCATATTCAAATTGGTGTACCTTGAGGACATCCTCCTAAGTGAATTAAAGAGGTCATAGATGTGTAAATATCGTATTTTTTTCTCTGGTATGAGAAAATGAAGATGTAAATGAGTTGTATGTATAGTTGATATTGTGAAATAGATAATATTTAAAAGGAAAGAGTGTAGGAGTAAATAAAGAGGGGGAAAAAGAATGTGATAGTAATAAAGAAAAAAGAAACAAAGATTATGTATATAGAGGGTGGGGTTTGCAGGGTGGGTAGAGAAGGGGAAAAATGATAATCAAGTCATGTCATATTCTGGTACAAACTCTGAAAGTTGAATGTGATGAAGATGTGTATTCATAATGCACCAGTAAAGACTTGAATTTAAAAATAAATTAAAATTAAAATTAAATAAAAGAAGGTCTGGGAAATAACGGTCAGACGCAGAGGAGGGCTGCATTTTAGCTATGGGAATGTCATTCAGCATGAAAGCTTGGGATACCTAATGGATTTTAGATGAGAACAGGACTTGAAAAGAGTTGTGATTGAATATGAGCATGGAAAACTTGTCAGGGGCTAAACATTTTGATCCAGTCCCATTAAAGCCACAACCTACTGTATCTCTCTTTAACCCAAGATATTGATTTTTCATCGCCATCTATTTTTTTTTCATATGCCAGTTTCTTTTCTTGCTAATCTAGCTGTAATCTGAACTGCCTTAAAACTTATAGGAAAATTATTTCATTATATTTGTCTTTTAAGGGTCTTTGGGTTCCTAGTACCACTATATATCCCTTTTTATATCATTTTTTAAAGATGGAAATGTGGGAAAGAGTAAAGAAAACTCTGGAAATGAGTCTTTCGTTTCTATTCTAGGTCTGGACTATTTATTCTTTAACTACTAAAACCAAGTGAGTGTGACTCATTTTCTAAATTGGGGTAACAGTCACTCTTAGAATGTGTAGTGAATGTCACTCAGCAGAGGTGCAGCCTCCACTGATGCACTTTCGGTCAATGACTGATCCGCAATCTGTTCTAGGTGAGTGGATGGGGCTTAATTTTCAGATTTGAATTGTTTACCATTGTGATGAGTGACTCAGCAAGGGAGGAAGAAATTGCTGCATCACTGCACCTTTATTTAGGAACTGAGGCTCAATCTGCAAAATGAAGCCAAAACATGCTGGGAATGAGAATTTTCTTATTTATATATTAAAGTAGTAGACTAGTTCAAGAGCAATTTGAGAATATAATTACCACTTTAGCAACACCGTTATGTTGCCACATGGGTTACAGTGAGAAGGATCTAGCTTGCCCTCACTCTTGGAAACAGCACCTATACTTTGCACCCACTGGTTTAAAAAAAAGCAGCCTGGAGGGCATCAGCTAGTCCTCTGAGTAGGGTTCCATTTCACACCCTTCTGCTTTGTGTTCCTTTGTCCTCTTATATCACCCCTCCAAAAAGTGCTGGGCTGTTCACAGTCAGTTCTGAATTCTTTGATGGGGGGTGGCAGGCAGTCCTTGCCAAAAATCCATATGTGACTATTTTGCATATGTATGGTCTAAGAAGGAGGGGTCAAGTTCCTTCTCAGAGCACCCAGTTTATTAGCATATTCGAGGACACTTGAGCACTTCCTATTGTATTTTGCCCACTAGCTAAATACTTCTTTTCCCAAGTTTCTATGGAGCTGCAGGCTCTTTAACATAAATAACCTTTACAATGAGATAACTAATCCAACTATGACTGATTGGAGCACGAAACCTTCCACAGTGTCAATAATTTGGTGATCAGAATACATTTGATGAACAAATGAAAAGAATGTAAATTCAAAGTTCATCTTGAATTCCTAGGTAACTAACTGCACAGCTCACTTGGGAAACACTAACTATTGAAAATACCAAAAGTTGGGGCCGGGGATATAGCTCAGCGGTTCCGGCGCCTGTCTTGCAAGCGCAAGGGCGGGGTTCAATCCCCGGTAACCACATAACAATACTGGGTGTGGAGACTCACCCCAGCGGCAACCAGTACCACATACCAGTACCGGGCGTGGTGGCTCACGCCTGTAATCCCAGCACTCGGGAGGCAGAGGCAGGAGGATTGCTGTGATGTGAGTTTGAGGCTGAGCCCAGGGCCAGCCTGAACCACAAAAGCGAGACCCTGTCTCAAAAAACCTTAAAAAAAAAAAAAAAAAAAAAGAAAATGCCAAAAGTTAGAATGCTGGTAAATTGGTAAATTTAAATATTAAAAAGCAAGTTATCAGTTTGAAATAGATTGAAAAATACTTCTGGCCATGATTTTATTTCAATTTTGTCTGCAAAATGACAGTATTTCTCCATAAATATATAGAATTTTAAGGCAAAACAAACCCCTATATTAATTAGGCAGTCTTTTCTAAGAAGCAACTGAAATTAAGTACCTCCAAATTTTTTTTTTTGTTCATTTTAAAAAAAGTTTTTACAACTAGTTTTAGTGATAGCTTTTTTATCACTAAGGAGGAAATTGCTATCATACTTATTCTCAATTGCTGAAAATAGCTCTTAATCTTTTGTCAAACTGAAAATATATTCTACACAACACACAGCTTCTCTTTGCTCTGCCTCAAGCACTACACTACTGAGCTATATCCTGAGGCTGTTGCTAAATTGCCCAGAATGGCCTTGAACTTGAGATCTTCCTCCCTCAGCAACCTGAGTAGCTAGAACTACATGCAGGCACTACCCTATGCAGCTTCCATTGGACTTTTTGCATTAGTATTATTTTATTCTTTTAAAATATAAACAGTTTCAAATTGCCAACTAAGCAAGATGAATGCACCTATATTTACATATGTAAATTGCTAAAAATGATACACATGCCAAAGGTAGAATTTGCTAAAGATAAAAGCTGTGATCCAAGGTTTATAGTGAGATATAGTCTACAAAAAGAACATATTTGTGCTTAACAATATCATCAAAAATATACCACTTCAATATTAAAAAGTAATAGAAAGTAAAACTCAACTACTCCTAATGTATGCTCCTTCCTATTCCTCAATTGGTAGGTGGATACTTTGATAGACAACAGAGATTCAAGGGCAAATCATCACGTAGAACAGCATAGAGTCTAGGAAATAACACACTCATATTTAAATTCAACAAGACTTTATAGTCGTAGAGCAAGATTTTTCTTGAGTCATTTTATTACTATGTTATTTGAGTCAGGATCAAACAGCAGAACTTGACATGTCTGTAGACTAGTCGAGAAGAAAGCTACTATATCTTCTCCAGGAGTGTAAAAAGGAACTAGGTGCTCTGACAGAATTATCATTGTAAATATTGCAAATCAAATAAAGCACACTGGGACAAATGCAACCTCCGTGACTAGCTAGTAATGCTTCAAGCTCTGTTGACAAATATTTTCAACATTCACAAGTTTTGTAATGGAATTTTATTTTTCTTTGTATTGTTATAGTGAAGTGATCCACTGAATCAATATAGTATTCATTAAAATACCCTATTTATCATTTCACTGATAATCTGAAACCACAGATTTCCCTTTAGAAGGCTAAATAAAGAATAATCACTGCACAGTTTTGTTTTAATCTTTTCATTTGTGTTTAGAATCATCCTTTTGCTGAACAATCATTTGAAATCTATTTTCTGAAGTAGGTAGGTTGTATCTTGATAGATGTGCATGGAAGAGACGATGCCTTTCTAGGTCAGAGCTTTGCACACTTACCACTGTGCCCTCCACTTACTAACTCCACGTGTTACATTTGCACACTTCCTTTATATCACAGTGATTCTGAAATATGAAAGCATGACCATGGCTTATTTAAAGGTAAACTATTGACCAACGGGGAGGCTAGGTGTGTAAGCAGATATTCTTTATTTTAATACTTACCCTCTGTACCACGTTGTCCTTTGGGAAGAATAACCATGGTGATCACTCAGCCTTACCTAGGTCATAAGCTTTTCAGAAAATATCCTTTCCTCTCCTCCTTCTCATCAACATCAAATCTTTTAATCTTTGCTATCATAGTATATGAAAGTATATCATTGAAATGCACCCACATTTCCCAAGTGGCCTGAGGCTGCTCGACTGATGTAATTTATTGTGTCACAAATTGAATCATCACCATTGTACTCACATCAGACTACGGTGGGACCAAAGCCTGCTAGAAGATTGTCTGTGATTTCAGTTTATCATTATGTCACTGAAAATCCTTTTCCTTCTAGGCACAAAATAGCCATGGGATCTTGAACAAGATAAAGTGGTGAACAGGAATCTTCAAATACATCAAAGCTCTTTGGCGCATGTAAAAAAAAAAATGTTATTGCCCTAAAGCAGGTAAACTTATTAAAAGAGAAATGTATAATACTAAAGAGTGAGAAATGGCCTTTTATGTTAAGAGAGTATCTTTCATCTGGAAATATCCCAGGGCATTTTTTCCAAGATGCACAATCTCTATACAGAAATTCAAAGACACACCGATTAATTTCTCTAGTTGGAACCTAATTTTTTTGGCACACACCATCTTTTAAAATTGCTGCTCATTGACCCTATGCATCTGTATGAAGTCTGTGTGGATAGCTGATGATATATGGTTTATCGGTGAACCACCTGTTTCAAGATTCAGTGTATGAAGAGCAGGAAGAGTTGGTGTAAACACCACAGAACTAACGCAATACATAATGTGTGGTGGTTGCTTGTAGTGAAGAAAGGAAAGCATGAAGGGAGATGGAGCTCATGGGAGTTTCAACTAAAACTAAAGCCAATCTCGAGACTGAGGAGGCAGCTGCGCACACTTCCACTTTACTCTTGGTGGTAGATGAGAATCACTCATAGTCCTTGAGCAATGCCCTGTCTCTCCTCACCCTGATGGGTGCTGATTTGTCTCTGAGCCTCACTGAATCTCTTGCTGAGTATGTCCAGTTGCAACAACCATCTTGGGTGACATGTTTGAATTGTAATCACAATCACTTAATGTCTTCCAGTTCTTTTTACTAATACATGTTTATAACACAAAATGATCATATTCTTCATGTTGGTTGATACACCATCTGCTTCCCCTCTTCCCTCCTCCATTCTCTTCTCTTGGTTTCTTTCTCTTTTGCAAAAGATCCCCTTTTCCTATTATCTGTCTTTCACCTTTCTTTTTATTTATATTTCGGGATTTTCACATGAGGGAAGCCATGTGATATTTAAGCTTGTGTGTCTGATTTACTTCACTTAACTTTCTGGTTTCAAGACCCATCTATTTACTCATAAATGCTACATGTTTTTCTTTACACTCTACATAAATGGCACAAAAACATCATATTGTGCTGATGCGTGCATGTGCAAAGCAGTATATGTTAATATAACTAAACCTTGCAAGAAGATGACAGTCCCTCCCTTTAGGTTCCCAGATTCATAGGAAACAGAATGACCTTGCCATCGCCCCATGCCTCACACAGGGCTGCAGGTGTTAGATCGCCATCCACGTTGTTATCTTCATGGCTTCCACCGGCCCCTCTGCTCTGCGTAGGCAGAGATGTTGTGATCTCTCGGTCACAAATTTGGTCTAGTCCCTACTTCAACGTGTTTTTCTTTTCAATTTGGCTCCTCAGCCTTTGGAGATAACATCTGAACTGCCTTGCGCAGACTCAGTGTCTTGAGATAGGGCCTCAGCGCAGCTCCACCAGCGTCCCCGTTGCGCCTCGCCCATCTCGTTCATCGACTTCACTGTTCATGTTTTTCTCCCCTTTGACTCTAGGCTTCCTGCATGTGCAGGGCGCTTCCTGTGCCCACCGTAACGCCTTGTTCTTTGTATCTGATTGAATTTTGCTAACTATTATGTGTGTGTGTGTGTTAGTTTTTATAGGAAGTTACTTTCATCACCATTTCTATGAAATTGGATGATTATTATTTCCCATGTTGTGTCATGATAAAAAATGAAAGGGAGAGGGATAGTAAAAGAGATTCTCACATCCTCTCCCGTCGCTGATCAGTGGGGTAAGGAAGTCAGATCTTTATTTATATGGCCTATAGTATTGGCGACACAAAAAATAAAAATTGAAAAAAAAGTACCCACTTGAAATCCCTAACAAAATTTGTATAGGATCTGTTCAGGGAAACTCTGAAAATTTTTTTTAAAATAATTTTTATTTTAATTTGTTTTCTTGTAGTTCACATCATAAAACTTCAGCAACTCTAGACTCTTACTATTCAAACTAAATTGAAACAGAAAAGTGAAGAAGTGAATAGCATCCGTGACTGGTAAGAGCAAAGAGAAGTGAGTGTTTTAACTACATGGGTAGCTACTCTAATTGCTATGTTTTATCTGGAGACCTCAGGAAACTATAATGGAGTCACTGTAGCAGAAGCGTCTGTAAAGCTTTTTGGTAAATTGCTATCAAATATGTTCTTTCTAATATATACACTAAAAATTCTCATGATTTCAATAGATTGTCAATACCTTCACATTTATTAATATGTTTTGTAATAGTGTTGAAATTAAGGACCAGAGTTGTGATAAGACCAATTGTATGAGAAGTAATAGAAATAATCACCTATTTAACAAAGCATCCTGTTTTAATGAACCTGAATGTAGCTTTGATAAAGGATTTTGTAGCCTAACTGATACAATCAAGTAAACATAGATGTCAGAATATATTGTCTTAGTTTTCATTGGTTAAGGATGTATTTACAAAGTTGAGAACTAACACTGATGGGCTCTGTCTAACCCTGAAATATTTGAGGCAGTCGCTTATCGTGAGGTACAGTGACATTTTTGTTTATTGTGCCTCAGTTATGTCCAGTTTTAGAGCTACAGCATGATTCATCCATTCATGTGGATAGGAAAGAAGAGATTCTCTAGAAGGAAGAGGCTTTCTTGCATAGACAATTTTCCTTATCTGGGTCAAGGGGTTGCAGGTGGCAATGAGTAGTAAATAAGCAGGGGAATGACTTATGTAGCTTTCAGTTTTCTTTCCATTGTTGTAGTGAAATGCCTGAGGTAGTTAACTTAAAAGGGGCCAATTTATGAGAATTAAGTTGTGTCATATACTGGTCTAAATTCCCATTGCTGAATGTGATCATGATGTGTGTATATATAATGTACCAATACAGATTTGAATTAAAATAAAGGGGGACAATTTAGTCAGGACATGGCTCAAGGGCTCATGGCCACTTGGCCTTCTTGCTCTTGGGCCTGTGATGGGGCAGTGCACCACAGCAGGGCTGTTCGGAGAGGAAGAGTCTCACTTCACAGGAGCCAGAACAAAAAGAGACAAAGAAACAAGGTCCCCTGTGCCATTTGAGTGAGCTGCAAGTCTCACTAGGTCCCCAGTCTTGAAGGTTCCACCATCTTCCACAGTCACCACGCTGGGGACTAAACTTTTGGTGGATGTGTTTTGTGGGGTATTTAAATCCAGGGTAGGTGGATATCAGACAGGAAGAATGTGGCCTATCTGAGCTCTTCAGTAAGCACCAAGAAGTGGGCATGTGAGCATGCATGCCGCAGGGAGAACTAAAACACCTGAGCTGAAGTTGTTTACCCTAAGGGTGGCGGGAGACAGGTGAATCCAGTGAACTCTAATTGCTCACACCCACATCTAAGTGAATACAGCCAAGGAGTACTGTCAGTCAGGGCTGTGTGGTGAAGGGAGCCGTGAGTCCTCTGTCCCCCAGACTGTAACCTGTTTGTGTCTCTTTCTTTTTCATTTTCATCATCTCTTGGTCAGGTTTCAGCCTAGCTTGTAGGCTGGTTCCTACAGTCCAAACCACAATAGTTGTGTAGACCAAAATTTGAGCTACTTATCCTCATTAATTTTGAAATTTTAAGGAAATACATATGACATAATTGCAGCAAACTATCAACTTTGTCCTTGCTTTTTTTTTTTTCCCTAGGTTTTTGAGACAGGGTCTCCCTTTGTAGTTCAGGCTGGCCCTGAACTCACTCAGTAGCCCAGACTAGCCTTGAACTCAGCAGTCATCCTACCTCTGCCTCCCAAGTGCTGGGATTACAGGTGTAGGTCACCACACCTGGCACTGTGACATGTGGTACCGGAGACAGAACTTGAGACCTTGCTCTTGCCAGGGAGGTGCCAGAACTACTGAGCTAAATCTCCCACCCCTGTCCTTGCCTTTTTATACACACTTCTTTATGCAGTCTCACATCCCTAGGCCTTGAACCCCTTAATTCTTCCTTCTTTTCTTTTCTTTACAGCCTTGACATGCTTCTGTGTGAACTAACATGCTGAGAAGTCGGTGGCTGTAACACAGTACTGGTGAGGCAGTGATGCAGAGGATACGTGCAAACAGGGATGGTGGGTTGTAAAGGAACAGTCTTCCTGGTGGTGAACTTCCTAATGCCTAACAAGCTCCCACCTACTTCTATAAACACGGGTATGCAGGCATCATGGTTACATGACATATGTAACTCTTTGGAGAATTATGGTGCCAATGGAATTTCTAGTTTGAGTTTTCCAAAAACTCTTCAAACTGATTTCCATAATAATCACACTAGTTTCTACTCCTAACAACAATATAGGAGGGTTCCTTCAACTTTCTATATTGTTGTGTAAAGGAATAAAAAACATTTTGAGTATGTCTACTGAAGAACAGCCATTATTTTCTTAGACTGTTTCCCTTTGAAACATTGATTTTGCCAAGTTTCCACTAACACAGTGATGGTGAACCTTTTAGAGCTTTCAATGACAGTAAGCCATGAGTACCACAGCTTTGCCGCCATTGTACTACACAAAAGCCAGCCTGGAAGGCAAGCTGGCCTGTGAGATTCCTCATACTTGCTTCTCGCTGCTGCCCCAGCTCCTCTCAGCTTTCTAGAGCCAGGTCTTACTGTATAGGTCATGCTGGTCTTCAACTCAGTATGTAGCCCAGGCTGGCCTCAGACTCACAGCAATCCTCCTGCCTCAGCCTTCCACCTGCTCAGATTATAGTCATTTTTCACCATGCCTAGCTAATAGTATTTTGTAAAGATTTTTGAAAGTAAAAGTTTCTTTTATTGCATTGACTACCAACAAAAGTGAAAATTCCAAGAACTGCTTATTCCTTATCAGCAACAGTCCAAGATAGCCTCACTCTCAATGAAATGAATAGAAAGAAAAGCAGAACAAGAAAGGTTGGAAATTGTCCCCTCAGAGATAGGGAAACATTTAGATTAAGCTGTCTCAGTACAGGCATATCTTGTGCTTGTATTTATGAAGTGTAACTTTTTGTAATATAGTTTTGTAATATAGTTTTTGTAATATAGTTTTTATAATTTTGTCTTTGCCACTTGTGGACCAACTAATATTAAGTAAGAGTTCTTCATAAATTATCTAGGCTGTGTGAGAGTATTCTACACTAAAATACAATGTTTGATTTAAAACATGGTATGGTTCAATTTGTTTATTGGCTTCGGAGTGCAAGAGAAGGTCCTTGCACCAGATAAACCTGTTCTTGTCCCTGAGTTGTGAAGTGAACAGAGGCATTGTCACTGTCACAGGAATCCGGAGCACCTGCACAGGCCTGACAAATGACTTCTCCAGCAAAGTAGCACTGAGACATATTGTAGTTTGTCAAAACACTTCACAGTAGACCTTGTTAAGGTGTTAGTACGTTTCATTGAGTAAATATCACAGTTGCTATCATATTTGTCAAATCTCTACTGAGGAATGGATTATAAATACTCCTTAATTTTAAAGCACATTTGAATTGTATGAACTGTATTCCTTGTGACTTTTTTTTTCTGACTCTCTGAGCCTGAATGATTTTCACATAACTATCCATTAAGGCATTTTCACTGCTCTGAAGCCACTAGATTTGTTTTGCTGGAATCAGCATAATTGCCAGCCGCCTTCCTGCCCTTCCCTCCCCCTGGTTCACAGTCCTCACAGTCACCCTGCCTGATCTATGTGGTACATTGGGAGCTGCGGTTGTTTGACTTCCTCAGAACAAGTTTTCTTCATAAGATATAGTCAGTGTTTCTTTCCTGCTAGGATTAAAAGGCAGAAGCAGGGGCTGATTTAGCTCACTGGTTCTGGTGCCTGTCTTGCAAGCCCAAGGGCCAGGGTGCAAACCCTTGGTAACCATATACAATAGTGCCAGAGACTCACGCCCAGCAGCAATCAGTACCACATATCACAGTGCCGGGTGTGGTGGCTCACGCCTGTAATCCCAGCACTCGGGAGGCAGAGGCAAGAGGTTTGCTGTGACATGAGTTTGAGGCTAAGCTCAGGGCCAGCCTGAACTACAAAGAGAGACCCTTTCTCAAAAAAAAAAAAAAAAAAAGCAGAAGCATCTCTCATGTCTGAGATTTTAATACAAAAATTATAGTAGATATAGTTTTAATAAAATAATTTAAATATTATTATCTCAATTTTTATAACATTCTCCATGGATATGAATTTCAAAACCAGTATGGAAGTGTAGATGATTACAGTGAGGATTTTTGTTAAATATCTGTCTTTTTAAAGTTGTTATAAAAGTAAAATAATTCACATATATTGTGCTAAACCTCTGCTCACATAAATTATT
>PVIR01026038.1:0-24296 GCA_004026965.1 Petromus typicus | reverse complement strand
CCTACACTTGATCTGTAACTTGTACCAATTATAAAAATGAAAGCTTGGAGCTGGAAAAGGATGAAACAAATAACGAATAACAAAAACATTTACAGTAGAACACATTTCTGTTAAAGGTTTCTTTATCCGAAACTTTTCACCATGATACAAACTTATAAATGTATTTGACAATATTGCATTGACTTGTCAAATAAATCAGCGCACAGTGTAGGTGTCAGGAACAATTTTAGTGCTGTTCTCATGCTGTTTCTTTATATCCAAACTATGCCAAAAGTTTTTCATGTTATGCTACAGTATCACCTCTAGGCTCTAACTATACCCTTAAAACTTAAGGACCAACAAGTAGTGTGGTTCAGGAGGAATCAAAATCATTAAAAAGACACCTTAGAACCTGAATAATTCTAATTTGATAGTGATTTTCGGGGAGAAGATGAAGATAATCCCTCTTCACTTCCTGGCTCTGTGGAGTATCTGGAGTGTCTCCCCCCTTGTTGTGCTAGAGAATCTCTAAGGCTCCTTCCAGCTACGAAGTGACCTGGTTCTACAGATCCCCCATGCTATCATTACATCTCATACCCCTTCAAGAATGTCGCTTATCTACATCTATCTTTGTGAGGAACAGTGAAATGAAGTCAGTTTTTAAAAAATGATTAATGCATTTGTCAAATTCTTTTAAAGGAAAGAAAATTATTGTTTTTCCAGAGATGGAAATTAAAGCTATGCAAACTATTGTGTAAAGCTTAGTAGTCATTTTCCATAAATTAAAGCTAACCAATTTAATGTTAATGAAAGGAACCATATTCAAACACAAATTTTAATAACTTGGATAGAAAGAAAATCTTAGACTTCATAAGATTTTTCCTTATGTAAAATTCATATAATTTTAACAGAAAGTCATTAAAATGTAATTCTCTATAGTATACTCCGTATTAATTACCTTGTATGAAAGTTCATAATGTTTCTTAATAAATATCTGGTTCTGTTTGTCCTGGGAAGTAGAATTGTCTATTGATTAGTTAATTATCTTAAATTAAGGGTCCAGAGTTCAGTTCTGGATGGTTACTGTCCGACATTTTCTCTTATTTAAAAATTCTGATAGAAATCGGAAAAAATATAAATTTTTTTAAAACAGAAAAATAAATATTTTGCTTCTGTCCCTACTGGTATACAAATGGGCTAGTATAGTTTTAATATGATATTTTGTAACTTGCTGATTAGTACCGTAAGATTTTGAGAACAATTTTCTAAACATGTCCTGTGAACTTATTTTGTGCTTTTAAGATTATTGATATTTACTTCAATGATATAAGAAACAAAAGGATTAAGGATTACCAATCCATCGAATCCTTGTGCTTTTATTAAATATTCACAAACTGCATTCTCAGTAGTTACCCAGAAAAACATAAAAAAACACAAACCAGTATCTTTTTTTACTTTTTTAAAATCACAATTACAAGAAGGCTCTCACTCATTCAGACAGGGAAATTGCAACTTTTTATATTAACTGAAAATAAACTGTGGGGACTAATTTACACTCAGATTTTCATAAAGGAAAATGTATAGATGTTAAGTTTGAGTATACTTTCTTACTGGAATTTAGGAATTTTGATTTAATATTAAATATTCCCCTTTAGTATTACAGTTTGCCATGTTTGCTAAATTTTAAAAGTTAGATTGAGTATTTATTTAATGCTAGGTCTCGTAATTTAAATTGAGAAAGAGAAATCCAAAACACAGATCTTTTGAGGCATTCTATCTCATTTTTATGTCACATACCAAATAATAAAACTTAATAAAGCAGTGAACTTAAAATGAAGCATATCCAAAATCTTTTTGGCTCGTGTCCCTGGCATGAATAGAAAGGTGGGACGTGGGGAGCAGCCCACAGCCAGAGCGGCTCGGAGGATCCAGTGAATTTCTTCTGCCTCCGATTGCGGTCATCTTCAGGTTTTTAAGGGAAAATGATCTCACGGAGGAAGATTATAAGCTATGACGAACATGTGTAATACTTCTGCACCCACTTTTTTGGTTTTTGTCTTGGCTTCTGAACATCTTCTTTCAAAATGTCAGCGGTGATTAGGCACATTATAGGATAATTAATATGAACTTTTATCTCAAGGCTAATTTTGAGCAATACTAGAACAAAACATATGTCAATACATTAGTGATGGAAAGTCGAACAGATTGCTTTTATATATTAGAAGTTTTTTCTCTCTTCAGTTCTCCTTACTCTTCAAATGCCAATCCGATTTAAATGTTGAAAAAGGTTAAATACCTCATACAAGAAGTACCACTTGAAGTCGGATGATGTATTTCCTAAAATCCTCCTATGAAATGTAATATAGATTGTTGTGTATCAAAACTGATCATTTTAGGAAGCTTAAGAAGCCTTTTCTCTCGACCTGAACTCTGAGGATATAGCTATGCTTGCTTAGCTGTGTAGAATTCTCATTTGAATATTGACACTCTATATTTTTTAATAGAATTCATTTCCCATGACGTCATGCGTCTGTTTCCTTCTGAGCAGAAATTCACCCGAATGAGTAAAAATACTGAACAGTCTATCTTATCTTATGGTAATCCTGGAGATTTGTCACACTTTCCTTTTCTCCAGACATTGTCCCTTCGGGTTTAATTGCACGTTTAAATGAAGGCCATGCTCAGGAGTGGAGCGCAACAAGCCTTCTGATTGGATCGTACATCTCCTCCTACATGCCGCAAGGAGCACCAGATCCAGAAACGAGTCTGAGCAGTCGGTCAAGCATCCAGGCAGTGCACTATCTGAAATCCAATCACTGGCTTTATTTGAATTAAAATTAAATTGGGCCAGGGATTTAGCTCAGTGGTTCTGGCGTCTGTTGGGTTCGATTCTCCAGCAACCACTTACCATACTGGGTGTGGAGACTCACGCGCAGCAGCAGCCAGTACCACATAACACAGAGCCAGGCGTGGAGACTCACGCCTGTAATCCCAGCACTCGGGAGGCAGAGGCAGGAGGATTGCTGTGATGTGAGTTGGAGGCTGAGCTCAGGGCCAGCCTGAACCACAAAAGCGAGACCCTGTCTCAAAAAACCTAATAAATAAATAAATTAATTAATTAAGGTATGATTGGCTAAAATATTCAGCTGGGCCACCTCTAGTCATACCAATAGTTCTGTACAAAGGCACAACCATGGGGTTTTTTTGTTTATTTGTTTGTTTGTTTTTTGTTTTTGGACATCTGACTTAGCAGCTTTTACAGGTACCGTGGTTTCCAATCCTCCAATCAGAGTGCTGTAACTACACAAGTAAGCGTAATGTGGGCGGACCCTGGGCGTGGTCTAGAGCAGGAGGATCTGCCCCCCCCCACCCCCTACCCCCGTGCCCTGGTTCTTGGTCCCTCGTGGTTATCCTGGTTCTCAGGAGAGGACGGCGAATCTCTCGGTGCATTGGGCTCCTCGGCTCTGCCATCCTCTTCTCTCAATTAACACCTGAACAATAAAATAAAAACAACTGATTGGCTATTTCTAACTCTAGGAATTTATATAGGAACAAAATATCATTGATTAAAATATGAACTTATTCACAGGGGACTTGATTTTCTTCTGAGTATTATGACCCTAGTTTTTCAAATGCATTAAAAGCAATCTTACATAAAAAAGGGAGAATTAAAATATGCCAATTGAATAAAAATAAATTATTTATATGGCATTTCAAGATTCCCATTTACATTGTTTTTGGGGGTGAATTATACATATATTTGCAATAAAAATTGTAATCTTTATTTCTCCCACTTTAATAAGAGAAAGTTTGGAATAAAAGAATATGAAACCAAATATAATGAAATTATAATTTTTAAAACCAGATAGTAGTGCCATACTTATGCTATACTTCACTTAGATTTAATGACTCTGAAATGTAATAATAATGTTATGTTTCTTTTCTTTATCTAAAAGTCTCTAATTGTGGGAACTCATCGACATAGGACTGAAAGAGGCGGCTGGGAGGTGTGCTGGCTGCTTGCCCGGGTCTTAGAGCAAGACTAATATGAAAGCCCTTTATAGAATAACTCAGAGCCTATGCCGAGAAGATCTCTCCGTAATCAACAATTGATCATAAGAAATCTCCTGTATTGATCCGACAGCAAATGTTTTCATCTTCGTGCCAGCTAAGGCACTTACTGAAAGTGGGTAGATGGCATCCAAAGTGACTGTGCCTAATAAAGAGGACGGAGCCTCCGTCTCTCCCACAAATGACATTTTGGTCGTCTTCCCGGTCAGCTTTCTGTAATGACACATACAAATAAAAGTCTCTACCTCCATCCATGTCTAAACCCTCTCCATTGCTGCCCTTGAGAAAACTGTGATTAGCACAGTCTCTTTTACACAGATATATTTGGCAAATCACAGAGCAGACAGCGGACATGGATCAAGGCCATCACGTATGAGAATTTCTTTCATGTCTGGAAATGCTTAGGTGTGGACACAGGGCAGCGTTTACCCCTCGATATGACACCAGGAAGTCCCAATTCGCTCTAATGCCAGCTCCTTCGGTGACTGACAGGCCTATAGAGTTTGAAAGGTCCCCACCACTACAGACTGTGACAGTTCTCAATGTACAGTAACTCAGAGGCCACTTTGATTGCTCCCCAAGGCAGAGTGGGGCAAAAAGATGTTTTCTTATCACTCAGAAGGGTCAGCATTCATGAGATACACACTGAAATCCTCACAACTACTTTCTGAGAAGGGAGCTTTCTTTTATAGCATGCTCTGTTAGATTAAAGGAGATCAGTTAAACAAATGACTTCCAAGAAGTCCCTGTTTTGAATTACTGCAGAGAAAGTTTACTATCACAGCCCTGGATCTCTTAGCAAACATCAGAGGAAAGGTTTCTGGTCTGTTTTGAGAAATATACTGCCCAATTATATTGCCTTTCCCTTCGGCAAAAGAGATTTATCAAAGATCAATCTTTTTGTTAAAATGCCTTTGGCCTTTAAGTTATCTGTAATAACTTTTGGTAGGGTCTAAGCAATGTATAATAACATTAATGGAAAAATCATGATTCTCTAGCATTTTCCCTTATATTTTATCTAAATGGCTAGAAGTGAGGATTTGCATAATTCAACACGGGGTTTTTTTCCTCCCAATTTTGAAATGAGCTGAGCTTAGAGTAGCCATACAGTGCTTTACTAATGGAGTTTCTTGAAATAATATTTTGTCTTTGCAGAGACAAAGCTATTTATTTTCTATTTATTTTAATGTTGAACTTCTGAAAAATACTGAATGCTCTAGGCTTAAGAGCATCATCACCTTAGAACACACTAACTTCCATTGTTTGAGTCAGCAGCTGGCGTGCTGCGCAGTGTGGAGTGGGAATGCCGTATGACGCTGTGTCTCCCTCACTCTCACACAAGTGCTATGGAAAAACGGATGCACGTCACTTCCCAAAGCTATCTAATCTTCACTTAAGTTTGTCATCCAATGTCTTCTAATAGGATATCTAACCAAAGAGAAAGCAGAACACACAAAAACAATGGTGTTGGCTGTGAGTTTGCAGTTACCCTGAGAGGGTGCATTGGGACAGGGGATCTGAGATCAATCCTGCACAGCTCAGAGGAGCTTGTCGCAGGACTCCCACAGTTAGTCTGAAATGCCACAGGCCTCTCTGAGGGCATCTGGGGAGAGCCGAGTGTCGCGAGCTTTGACACCAAGCCAGTGTGGCAGCTGTTTGCAGTTTTCATCAACTTGTACAAAAGCCACAGATATTGGCACCTGTTCAGAGATGATGTGGACCAAGATACTGAATCAGAAGCTTGCCTGTGCAGGCGGCTCCCACATTCTGAGCCAATCCTGTCCTGTCCTGTCCTTAGGAAAGATGAAGGCAGCAGGCAGCACCTGCAGGACGGCCTCCCTCTGTTGCTATCATGTCCAGTATGAACTACCACCACAGTGATGTCTCCACACTGGGGCCCTAGCCTGACAGACTTCGCCCTGGTCTGGGAAACTTCTCTGCAAATAGGTACAAGATGAGAGAAACACAAGGGGCCACTTTGGATTGCCAAATACTTTCAAGAGGGGCCAGACCTGAAGTTTCTAATCAGATTTCATTTAAATAGTACAACTCCTCATAGCTTTAGTTTTATTCTCATGCAAATAATACCCATTGAGCATCTGTCGTATTTTACATAAACATGACAATATAAAAACAAATAGTTCCCACATTCAAGGTATTTCCAATTTTTAAAAAAAGGATACAGAGTTAGAGAGATGAAACTATACTAAGATGTAAAAAAAGAGAAAATTAAATTTTGAAAAATATTACCAGGCTGCTTAGAAATTACCAGACCAAAATCAAGCGCCAGGATGTTTTGGCACCACCAACCCTCTTCACTTCCGTGAGCTGAGACTATGTTCAGTTTCTTGGCCAACGTAATTGGCATCAGAGAAACCACACCTTACAAGAACACACCATTTCCAAGATTGTCCTACCAGTGTGGGCCTCACTCTGGTTGAATGTTCACTCTCTCCCCACTCCTTGCTAGAAAGACTAAATGCAGTTTCCAGCAGGCAAGCCCTTGAAGCCAGCCTCCCCCTGACTTCACAGTGACGTTGTGACAGTCCTTTCTGGGACACACAGGAACACATGAGCCGAGGCAGCAGCAAGTTCTGGGGCCCTGCTGATGTCGTGAAGAAGAAAGGCAACTGTGGATATAAATTTGTGGAGCCAGAAGTGACCTCAGTGGTCACCTACTCAACTTCCTTCCAAGAGAAATCTCTCAAAGGATTTCTGAAATTCTGCAAATTTCAAGTCAAGAAAAATTGGAAACCACAAACTCAGCTCGCTTGGAGTTGGTATGGAATTTTGAGGCTATTTTCTGCAAACAGAAACAGGATCACAAGTTACAAGTAGAGCCAACTCGTCTTCCTTGCAGTCCCTGATCAGTCTCCATTCTGGTTTCTCCCACCTATCGGACCTCTTCATGTCCTTCTCTCACTCTGTGAGGTGTGATGTAAAAACGTGGTGAAGATTTAAATTCCAAAAAAATAATGAGATTATAACAAAAAGGAAGGAAACAAAATTTATGTATATGGGGGTTGGGGCTGGTAGGGTGGGCAGGGTTATGGGAAAAAATGAGAATTAAGTTGTGTCATATACTGGTACAAATTCTCATTGTTGAATGCAATCATGATGTATATATGTAACGTACCAATAAAGATTTCAAAAAAAAAAAAAAGATTGCAGTCAGAGACATGGGGCCATTAATCCCACTTGAAAGACTCCTCATTTTAAATACACTTATCCCGTTGTTCTTACCACTTTCTGAGGCAGGTCTGAAGGGCTTCTTTCATGGATATCTTTACTTGCATTGCCGTGGCCACCTCCATATCTTGAATCAGTTCAAAATATTTGTCTTTCATAGTCATTTTGACTTTGGGGGAGATCCACAGTCACACTGTGCTACATCCAGTACATAAAATGAATGAGGTCACATTGTCATGTTTTCACACATCTACTTCTCTCTTGGATGTCACTTGGCAGTTGCATTCACATACCTTTTATTACATCCCATAAAGATGCTTACAAAAAACTTCCAAAACTGCTTCAGAAAGTGACAAAAATCATAGGATAAGTGTGTTCAAAGGGAGAGGGAGTATTTTGAGCAGGATTAATGACACTGTGCCTTTTTTTATAATACATTTATAGAAATTATAAATACCCCCCATATATTTTGATCATAGCTCATATCCTTTCAGCTTTGGTGGCTTCATCCACCAAAAGAGAATATGAGGTCTCCAAATCTGCACAAACGTATCAGTCACAGCCCAGTAGTAGACAGTTATCACCAGAAAATAGTACTTGCTAATTACATTGAAAGACTGTCTTGAATTTATCTACCTAAAGTGATTGAAGACAAAGTGAGTCTTTTCCACCCTCCTATTTCCCACCTGCCACCTACATATCAATGATGAAGGCCACTGTGAAAGCCCTGGGTTGAAGATGGCAGAAGTGGCAGAAGTGTCTTCGAGCTGAGTCCCCGAGTAACACATAAACCAGAGGTGACTCTCTTCTCTGTTCCCTGCTGCACCACCTGATACTAATCTGCATAAGAGATTAATTTACAGTGGGAGAAATTAATTTGTTTTGTTAAGCCAGTAAAACTTCAGATTTTTAACTACTGTAACAGCTGTATAACCCAACGGCACAGAATCTTCAGATTCTACCCATGCCAATAACTTCCAGTTTTACGTGTCTGGGATAGATTTCTTTTCAGATATTCACACCTTCATGTTCAACCAGATGTCCCCAAAGTCATACTAAAGGTCAGTGAACTCACTACATGCAGAACTAAAGTATTGAGCAACTGGCTCCCCACACACCTGCCTCTTCCTCTCCCCTCGCAGGCTGGTGAATAATGTGTGTGTGCATGATGTACCCAAGCCGGAAAATGGATTGTTCCACATCCCTCCTTATTTCATCCCCTGTAGTAGTTTCTCCAAAGTACCTTCCCCATGTACACCCTTTCTCTCTCCTTCTAGTCGCCTTCTCATCTGACTTAGTAATAGTAACCTCACCCTCTGCTTCTGCCTGTCTTCTGTGCTACAACTAGAGTTTTCTCTGATCAGGCCCCTCTGAAGTCACTTCCCGACTCTCCCCCAGCTTGCTGATGAAAAGTCGCTGCCCTAGTTTGGCACGTGAGGCTGATCGACAGACCTTCCCTGACTCCTTCTCCACCTCTTTCATCAGTTTCTAATTGTTTTTCTCACTGCACATGTCCTAAATGTTCCCAAATATTCTTTCCCTCCTCACTGTGGATTTGTGGTTTCTTCTGTCCAAAACACACCATACCCTCATGCCAGTATCGTTCCAGTTAGTTCCTTCTCATCATTCAAACCTCAGCTCAAGCTGGGCATGGAAGTCCAAATCTGTAATCCCAGCTATGTGGGTGGCTGAGGCAGGAGGGTCACAAGTTCAAGTCCTGCTTAGTCAATCTAGCAAGATCCTGCCTCAAAGAAAAAAGAAAAAGAGATGTAGCTGATTGAGGTCCTGTCTTCCAACCCCAGTATCACAAATGAAATAAAACAAAATGTTCAGATCAGAGAGTATCTGTTTTGGCGATGTTCAACTTCCCCACCCACCTTAGAGACTTCACCCCTCTCGATCTTTCTTTCTTTCTTTCTTTCTTTCTTTTTTTTTTTTTTTTCTTTTTTTTTGTTTTTTTGAGACAGGGTCTCGCTTTGTAGTTCAGGCTGGCCCTGAGCTCAGCCTCCAGCTCACATCACAGCAATCCTCCTGCCTCTGCCTCCCGAATGCTAGGATTACAGGCATGAGCCACCATGCCTGGCACTGTGGTACGTGGTACTGGTTGCTGCTGGGCATGAGTCTCCACTCCCAGTATTGAAATGGTTACCGGAGAATCGAACCCAGGCCTTTGCGCTTCCAAGACAGGCGCCGGAACCACTGAGCTAACTCCCCGGCCCACCCCTCGATCTTTCTTTCCCTGGTATTCTGTGTCTACATCACAGGATTTCTCCTGTCTGTACAATCATCAGCAGATCTGGGAGTTTTTGTTTCTCTTCTTTTGTTTAGCATTTTTATAAAACAGCCAAGCACCACACTGCTGTCCACGATGCATCAACACATGGCATCAGTCTGACCTGTTCGGTTTGCACACAAGGATACAACAAGGCACATAGAACCCTGAGGGCCATGCCTGGCCTCGAGCAGGTTTGCCAATCATGCCAGCAAGTTGGTTATTTTTGTAATATTATTGCTGTTTGCATTACCAAACGCTTAATTCGTGTCTTTGACCATACTGATTTCATATCTCTGTGTGTTTCTGTTTTTTGTTTTGTCTCAAAATCCTTCAGAAGACATTTGTACCAAGTCTTGGTTTCCTTCCTATGTCTGCAGCCACAGAGCGAGCAGACCTTGTGAGCCAGGGGTCTGGAGCTTGTAGTTCAGGACCCATATTCCCAGCAGTTGTGTCAGCCCAACTGGGCATTTATTAGCCTCATTGTGGTCATCTGTGAAAACCGGCATTAAAAATAGCTTCCTGACACACTAAAAATGTGTGGTTTCGAAGGAAAACCTAGGACATGAATAAAAAGTACTTTGTCATACTTAAAAGTGTATAGGAGTTAATCATTGTATGTTCAATAACACAGTATATAAACAGCACTTTCTCTGTGGAGTGCATAATTTTTGTATTTTGTTATTTTATATTTCTGCTATTTTACATTCCCTAACAAGTGGGTAACACAGGTGGGTCATGTATGCCTTCATGAATCCGTTCTCTCTGCTGTGAGAACTAAACCCTTTATTAGCTTCCTGACAGTGTGTGGATCATCGCTGGTTGTGAGTCTTAGAGTCTCTATTTTTATCTATTTCCCCCCTTATTTGGCATTCCAGCCCACAACAGCTATACTAGGTTTTTGAATGAGTGCATGAATCAATGCTCTAACAGAAAGAGGAAATCTGCCAGCACTGGAATTTTGTCTATTTTCTCCTATTTGGCTTCAGGCTGTTTGGACAAGGAGGAGGAGGAAGAGAAGAAGAAGGACGACAACAAAGACATTGCTGAGCTGTTGTGTGCCAGACACTTTTCTAAGCCTTTTACATTTAATCTTCGCTCCCTCTGTGAAAAGAATACATGTGGTTCATTCACTTTGATGTCAGCTCTGTGAGAAGGAGGGGCTTTTGTATCTTGTCTGTGTCACTCATTGTTAAATCCCCAAGGTCTAGAGCAACACCTGCTTTGTGGTAGACACTCAAGAAGATACTCTTGGAATGAAGTGATTTACTCTTCAAATAACTATTTGGTCATTAGAATTTTGGATTTTTCTGAGCATTTCTTTGCTGGTTAGTTTGGTGGAAACTTTATAAAATACTTTTACATAAATAACTTCATTTAATTTAAAATAACCCATGCCATTTCACTACGGAAATACTAAAATATGATTGCATCACCCAGTAAAAAATAAAATGTAGCCATTGTTACTATCAGGGGTGATCTAAACCAAAAGGACAAAGCAAACAGCCTACTTTCAGCAAACAACAGCAGCTTCTCAGTAAATAGGGCACATGATCTCAAAACCCCCTGGCACTGACAAGACCAGTAATTGTCTGCACACCTGAGCAGAGCATCCTTGGGCATCAAAGTCATAAAAATTCCTTATGATTATAATCTCTTCCCCCAAATCTGCATAAGTTTAGTTTTCCTCCTCCTCGTTGCCATCTCTCCCCAGTGTTAGCCCATCCACTCAGGACGAGATCTTCCCCTGCCAGCAGCTAGAATCTCCTGAATTTAGTCCCTGTTCACTGGAATAAACTTTTGTTTCAAAGGCTGTTTTGACAGGTAGATTCTAACAGTTGTCATAGTTCAGTTTCTTCAGTGAGCAGTAAGCATTTCAATGACCCTAAAATAAAGGACGATCATCTATTGGAATTGTTGTGTCATTAAGAAAAGAAAATAGTAAAATATATTTCCCCCGCTGATTTAGAAAGAGTGAATTCTCAGTTGAGCTCCTGATTAACTGAGCAGCATGGAAAGATACTTGCAAGGCTGATTCCTGTAAATGTATGTGGCTCTTTGGAAGAGTGACAACTATTTTAAATGAATCAAGTAAGATGTGCTAGTAAGTAATTAAAATTAGTACCACTGAGGTCTGAAAGAATCTTTACTTCCTAAGAACCATGAATATCTACATTAAATAATGATTTGTGACAGTAATGGCCAGGATTTACTTAATGCACCCTTGCTCATGAGGAATGGTCTGTATAAAACTTAGGGAGGGCCAGCAATCTTACAGAGAGTGTGGGTGAGGTGTTTGCAGTACTAGAGCAGGATTATTTTTCTACAATTTGAACAATATGTCTTTGAGTGACTTATAAATATTATGATATGTTAAAGATCACGCCAAATTTCATAACCAGAGTGCAATGATCCTTTGTAATTAAACTCTGGCATCTGTAGTCATCACTGGTTTTTTGTAGGTGAGGAGAAACATTCTTTAAACTCTGAGACAAATATGACTAGCCCATTTGTCATTCCAGGGTCTTCAGCATTTGAAGTATTTCAATTTTTATTCAACAGTGTAACCTTTGGAGTTTTGCCTAATAATGACTTCAGTTGTGCTGGCCTTCCAACAGATAAATTGAAATGGAAATGCATATTTCCTAATTATGCATCCAGCCCTAGTTGCACATTGGCAAGAGTGGCCACAATGAATGTTAAATTAAGTCTGCACAATAGCAAGAGTCTGTGGAACATCAAAGTTTTCCAAAGTCACTTTCTTAATCATGTGAAGGATAGCGGAGACTCCGATCAGTTGTATGTAGCTATATACAATCAGAGGGAAAACATTTAAACATCCCAGCATGGAATTTCCATTTAAATCTGATTACAGTGAAATAAAACTGTAGCCATTAAAGGTTTAGAAGAACTACAAATACAAGCAGTAAAAGAAGACAGATAGTAAATGAGGTAGTAAAACATTTCAGCAGGGCAAACAGTTTATAGCACTCATTCAGTCTTCCTGAAGCAGACTGTGCAATTCACTACAGACCCCGCACCCATTCCCTGAACTCCACTTAAACCTGCAATTAACCTTTCACGCCTAATGAAGCTGTTTTCTTGGAAAATTAAAATATATAGTTGTGCCTGTTTTTACACAGACTTGGGAGGAGAGTATTGCAAAATGAATGACTTTCTAAGGCTTTTGTTCAAATATAAAATGGAAGTGCTATGTTTGTGTATAAAATAAGAATGTTCTTTCTGAGGCAATTTCATTTGATGTGCAGTATTTTATTACTGTACTTATTAATTGTTCTGCATAATTGTAAAAAAACACACATCAGTAATTTTATGATTAGACTGTGACTGCTGGAGTCTAATATTACCACTTGACTTCCATTAGGGAGAACCAGAGTTTTACTAACAATAACTAAATTCCTGGTATTTCTCCTTAGAGGTTTTTATTGTAAATTTAGTGATTTGTAAAAAGATATATTTACTCTTTAAATATTTATCTTTTCATTGTTAGTGTTGCTTTCTCTTTCAGATATGTTTTTATGTGTTTAAATAGAAGTGAAACAAATTTTAAAATTTTAGAAAACAAATATTGATTTTTGTCAATGGTTATGGGCCAAGGTTATATTTTTAGTGTATTCTCTACTTATCTACAAAATGGTTGAGGCAACTTGGTATCCAGCCCTATGACTATTGAATTGTGCCCATGTGCTGAAGGAAATTCTGATGGTCTTCCAAACTATGCTCTGTTCCAAGCTACCTGCCATAGTAACCCAGAGTGTCTATGGTAAGGTTCCACATTAGCAAGCATCAGTCTGAGACACCCAGAGGCCATGGGAAATGGAACCGAAAGCAGAAGGTGGACTTTCTTTCTGATGTGGCTTGAACTTCATATTTAAATAATCTAAATGTCACAGTGTCTAGTATTTAAGAATTAAAAGTACAAAGAGGTGATGCTCATAATAAATATTTGAGCCCCAGCATTTTTATTGAGTCCTGGTATATTTTGATGTAAATTTTGCTAGCCTGCAGCGTCTGTGCATCATCTTGACATGGTAAATGAAATTCCTTTAGACCGCCAGTCTAAAATAATGAATTGTTCCCCTAGTTAATTGTATTGCTTTGATAACAAAGAACTATGTTAGGCCTAGAGAACACAATAAGTGGATTTCATCAGATGATTTGTGTGACGTTTTGAAAAATGATTTTCTGGAGTGACCTGATTTTAATGGAATCCAGCATGCACCACCACATAGGATCTGACTGGGACCGAGCACTTTGTCCTAGAACACAAGGCACACAGGTCATTGCTGGAAAACTCCCATGGAGGCCTCGGCCAGAAGTGTGTGCTACAAGGCTTGACATGATGAGCCTGTTTCTAGGTTACTCTTATTTTATTAACACCTATCATTTATTTAAATGTAGAAAAGATATCATTACGCTTTGCCTCTCATTGCCGAGAGTGCAAATAAACCAAGACCAACAAAACAGGGACAAGCAAAGGAGTCAACCTCAGTGGTTGGCATTCTGGCAAGAATGCAAAGGCAGGCAGAGGAGACAGGAAGCTTGCAGAAGCCAGCGGGGACTCTTCAGGGAGCACAGGGAGCTAGATGGCAGGCTAAGCAAAAGCAACATATTCTGCAGTTGTTTAATGCTACACATTTGCTTTCCTTTAATTGTCCTAAATTGGAGTTGAGGACACGGATTAAGGAAGCTGTCAGTTATCCTGACCATCGAAGGACAATGGTTCCAGGGATTAGTGTTTAACTTCCTGGATTATTAGTAGAGGTAGTAGGCTGATGCCCTATTACTCTGACGTAATGAAGCTTGGCTTCCTATGCTTATTATTGTGAACAGGGGTTGACTTTCTGAGTGTGTAGTTGTAGGTTACGGGTCAGACTTCTGTTTTCAGATATGGACCAGCTGTTGTCTGTGTCTTCATTATAAATAATAATGATTAGGGGGTAAGAAAGTAATATTGCTTTTTTTGAAGCTTGCTAATTTGACTTTCTTATTATCAGTTAAAATTAGATCTCTTATATTAACAAAATGTGCTGAAGCAAAGTAATAGGGAGAAGTGGGGTGAGAAAAGAAGGAAAAAGGAAACAAAGGTTTTGTAAATAGGGAAAGTAGAGGAGCTGAGAAGGAGGAATGGGGAATGGGCAAAAACTGCAAGCAAGATATGTCATGCACAGGTGCAGATTCCCAAAGATGAATGTGATCATACCGTATATCTGAAATGTATCAATAAACTTAATGAATAAAAAACCATATTTAAATTGGCATTCAAGGTATATACACATAAATGCAGTCACTGTGTTCAAGGTAGATAGACTCACAAATGCAGTTATTATGCTTCTCTATTGGTCATAATTAAATTATAAGATTCATATGCAGAATAGTCCATATCAGGCTTTAAACTATGTGACCTAGTAAAGGACTCAAACTTAACTCTGAATGAAACCGTCACTGCCCCAGCTTAAGACTTTGGGCAAGTGACCTTAGGTGTTCTCTGTGAGTACACAGGATAGATACTGAAATATCACTGCTTGGAGAAATGCAATATTTCCCACCCACTGACAGCCTTCCAAAGAAAAAAACATGTTTGATCATTGTATTTTCATAGGAAAGGATAAAAAGCTGTCAAATTAAATGTAAGCATGATTTGTCATTTTATTTGTAAATTAAGAACTGGCATATGGTTAGTTTTTTGTATTTTGTTTTACTTTTTTTTTAACTGAATGATTTCAAGCCTCGAAGTCAGTAGTAAATCCAGGACATATTGGGGAAGACTAATTTAATTAGACATTGGACTTCATATCCCCTAAAATACAAAGAAATTGTGACAATTTTAAATTGGTATAGAATTTCTATTTTGTCAACCCAAATTGTTTGCTTCTCTTGTGGCTCTGTATATTCTGGAAGGAAAATGTCTGCAGCTACATGTGAAAGGAAAATATTATTTTTCAGTGTGTCTTTGAACTAGGTCATGCAGTAGTTTAATGAACGACATGATTTCATATTTGGATGGTGTGATCATTGAAATTAGTCTAAGTGGTCTCTGTCCATATTAAAGGAGATAT
Organism: Petromus typicus; assembly: GCA_004026965.1. NCBI lineage: Eukaryota > Metazoa > Chordata > Mammalia > Rodentia > Petromuridae > Petromus > Petromus typicus. The sequence goes on along the minus strand of PVIR01026038.1, from coordinate 8,705 downwards.
ATATTACTCGTCATATTTGGCTGTCTCTCAATAAAATGGTGCCAGGAATGAAATAGCAGGAAGTTGTAATCTATGAGAGAAATATTCCAAGAGATTTGTGGAACTTCAAGATCAGGCTGAAATGAATTTTCAGTTAGCATAAGCACTGTCAGTGATTGTGGAGATTTTGCCAAATGCCCTTCTCTACCTAATAAATAAGAAAATAGTTACTTGCTACAGCAGGACAAGGAATGAAAACTTCAGTATTAGACACTTTCAGTGTTCAGATCTAATTTTAATTGATAATAAGAAAGTCAAATTAGCAAGCTTCAAAAAAAGCAATATTACTTCCTTACCCCCTAATCATACCATTTATAATGAAGACACAAACAATGGCTGGTCCATATCTGAAAACAGAAGTCTGACCCATAAACTACAACTGCACTACTCACTTGAGCTTATCAAAGATCAAGAATGCAATTTTTATTTAAACTTTGAATGTGCAATGTCTCTAAGAAATTCAGCATGATGTTCAATACCCTGAAAGAGAAAGACACTTGGCAGCAGGCCTCCAAAGGTAAATGTGTATTATTAGCCTAGGTAGTGATTATTGCAATCTTGTAATCCCTTCCCTCTCTTAACACCTAAATTTCTCCTTCTCCACAAACACCTTTCCTTGTTTTCAGTCATTCATTCCTCCATATAATCATAGACGTCCAGGTACTGTATTTTTAATCTGATTCTGCTGCTTTCCCTTATCATTTTCATCACCAAATGTCTTAAATGTGGGACTCGTGTCTGTTGGCCACCTCCTCTCTCATCTGTTTCCCTACTTAACTTTCAAACTTCTGTCTTCAGTTAGGTTCAGAAATGGCTCGAAGATGACCACAATCTTCTCTGAGGGAATTTAACAGTTTGTGCCACTGACAAATCTGACCCTGATGTCCCACGTGCTACTTTTCACAGACTTCTTAAACTACAACCTTCCCTGACTTCCATGATGCTGCACTGGTCTAGAGGACCTTCCTTATACATGCCCATGTTCACATCGCACTTCCTTCTATTCATAAATCCCTAGGGTTCTTCTCTGGACTGATCATTTGTAAAGCTTACCTAGGATAAATTGATTCACAAGAATAAAATAATGCAGCAACTTCTTGGGTGGGGTAAGATCCAAAAGAAAGATCTTCCTCAAGAGCAAAATATAGAGGAGACAGTTGGAGAGCTCAAGATGGGTCAGCTCACTTCAAAGTCAAGTTTCTAAGACCCTCAAGAGAGGAAGGTGAGCTAAAAGTTCTTCACTAAGTAAAGCTAAGTGGTCTGGACAGTGCAGTGATTTGAGACATTTTGTTTTACTCAAGAACAATGGAGCATAAAAGACACTAAAATGACTGATGTGTTGCTAAGAGGAAGCAGGTATATAGTTGGTATCTAGTTGAGCCATTGCTTGTATAAATGTAGTAAATGTTCCATCACCTCCCAGTGGCACCATCTGGGAACCAAGCTTTAATACATGACCTTTTGGGAATATTCAACAACAAAATCAGAGCAAACGTATATTTCTCAGTGAAAGAAACCAGTTCTCAAAGGCTACCTGCTCTGATTTCCAACTATCTCACATTCTGAAAAAGGAAAATCTATAGACTTTATTTAAAAAAAAATCAGCCTTTGCTGGTGGCATTAGGGAAAGAGAAATAAATCAAAGATTTATGTAACAGTGGGTACATGACTTTATGTGTTAAAATCCACAGAACTGCACCACGCAGATCATAAATTGTATTGATAATCATATATCAGTATTGACTGAATTTTTCTGTAAACCTAAAACTGTTTTAACTTTTAAAATTAATATTAATAGGATGAGTTTTATTCCTACAAAATCCAAAATAGTAACTTCCAAAGTTCCTAGTGCATCTAAAGCAATCCATAGTCAGGCACAGAAACTGAGGTGTGGAGTTCTAGCCCCAACTGGAGGTGATGTGTCATCAAAGAGTTTGACTGACTTTCCTAAAGCTTTGTTCTTCTTCATGTATGAAGTGCTGTGCTTGATGACATCTGATGAGCAGCTGCCCATTCATGACTACTTGTGAAGCAAAGGAAGCAGAGCTCTAAGCCACCACCATCACCCTCCCTGCCAGAAATGTGTAAATAAGCATTCAAATGCCTCTTGCTTTCTCTTCCAGGCCTCGCAATTGCCAGTGCCCTGATAGACATTTCACAACAGAAGCCTTCAGATAATAAAGATAAAACGTCGGGAGTCCGAAATCGAAAACACCTCTCCACACGTCAAGGAACTTGTGTCTGAGAAATGGAAATCTCTCCTGTAGATTCTGTCCTGACTCACTTTGTAAATGGCTTCCGTTAAAACTCTTCTATAACCTCACATTTTATAGAGGCCAATCTCGATATAATTCAGGGCCCGAGAACAACTCCTTCTAGAAGGGCAATGTCCCAAGTGGCCAAAGAATGTTCATGAGTTTTATAAAAAGTAACACTATTGATGGTCACAGGTGATAAAGTCAGTTTTTACAACTACTGTATCTTAGGCTTATCATAGCTAACATTAAATTACTCTGGAAAAAAGATGTATATTGTTTCATAATGCAGCTGGAAATATGTAATTCACATAAATCAACTGTTTATATCCCAAGACTTTAAAGAAAGACATTTTATAATGTTTGTCTGATGAAAATTGTACAGTTTCTGCCTCATAAGCAAACTTAGGTCACCTGCATATGAACAAGAGATGAACACAACCCAATGGCTTTAAATAGTATTTTATCTCACTGTAAATGTAAAAGCAATATTTTGACTTAGTGGAATGAAAGTAATGTATTTAAACAGTCCACGTGACCCTATCATGCCCAATCTCAATTTGAGAATTGTAAGAATTTTCTACCTAGCCAAAATGTATACCGGAATAAGTCTGTTTAGAATGTGTGCCACTTCTCAAGAGGGTTATTAGAATTCTGAGTGTAAAGGACATTCCTGTCGTCCATGCCAACTGCCTAACTCATTATCAGAGCTGATAGAGCATAGAAAAGCCTGTCCAGCAATCAATTTTCCTGCTTCCAAAAACAGCCTCCAATACCACAACCTGAAGAGAGCCAGAATAGTTATTCTACAGGATGCAAGCTTCTGCTCCAATATGGTAATTTTTAATTGCCGAGGAATCATTAGATCAGACCTCAGTGATCTACCTGCATTTTTATAACAATATGTCTTTTCTTTGGACTTTCTCTTCTAGCTGCTAGATTTTATTTACCTTTTACAAATATTATGAAGTGTATTTTAGAGGCAACAGCTCCCAAGTTATTGTCTGACCCAAGTTCCTTCCTGTCAGCTATTTCCTGTAGAATGTAAGCAGAAAAGGGATCATGTGATATCAGGGTCCCTGTTTCCAACATGGATGCATTGGTGCCATGAGAGAAAGTCTCCTGTTTAAAAATAAGTTCATTGTTGCCTACATCCAACACATTGGTAATGACCCAGGACTCAGAATTATGGCAGAAAGGAAAACAAAACGCAAAAACTTTCACGCTGGACACACATTTGTGCCCCAATACTGATGACAGTTCACTAAAGCTTAGAGACATTTGAAACTGCAGTTTTGATGTTAGAACAGTGACAGATATATCCAAAGCTGCTACGTGCAGTTTAACTTTATTTTATATGGCAGTTGTTGAAATCAAATTGGTCTTTAGGACTATGTATGGACCTCTCCTGTTCTTTGGGTTTCTGGAAGGTGGTGATATTTTATAGCTGATGCCTCATTCCTTGCATGCCACGGATGTACAGTAGCAGAATTCCACCTGACTATGATGCTAAATGTTTATTTCAAATGCCGTTTATACATAGTCAGCTTAATTTAATGAGGATTGAATGTAATATATAACAGGAATGATCGTACAATATGTAGTTGCATCATATAAAAGATTACTAGGTTCCACCTAATCATGACTATGTCATTATTTTGATAATTAGGCATTATAAATTATAGTATATATTTCCTATGTTGGCATGATAATTTTGCTATCCATGCATTAAAAATAAGACAATTCTTAAAGTAATTTTAGTAACTCTAACTGTAGTTTGTGGGTTTTGGGGGCAGGGGAGGGCTGATTGTTTTCACTTCCCTATGGTATCTTTATCTCAAAAAAATCAGTGAGTTGAATTTGTAAATGTAGTTATCTCCAAAAAAACAATCAAGTAATTTTATCTGCTTGTTTTTGACCCCTTTAAATGTTGATTTTTTTCTCTTGGAAAAATAAATTGACAAAACTGGTAATACAAAGATATAATCACTGTAAAAATACAGCGGTTACCCAGTTTGTTTAATTCTCTGACAGCTTTTGTTAGAGAAAACTTATATAACAAAAATACAGAAGCATACAGACTTTCGTGTAAAATCTCCATGATATTTTTAGAAAGCCTAAGCAAATAGTAGCATTACTATGAAAGAGTCGTCATGTTCCATTCACTTTAAATTTCACTAGGTTTCTAAAAAATTTTATCAGTCCATGTTCTCAGTACATAATGATTACATTCATTATAGAGAATTTGCTCATGTGTATAATGCATCTCAGCTCTTTTTGCCACTTTTCTGCATCTCACTTTATTTTGCCAGCATCAGATTCATTTGCTGATAGGTCGTCATAAAGTTAAATATCATATATACAGTTTAAGAACCAAACTTATAGGCCAAAAATACATAAAACACATTAGGCACTTATTTGAATTTTAGTGAATCATGGAACAAATGCAATGTTAAGCTAAAGTTGTATAGTACCTATATGAGCCATATATTGCTAACCCTATGGCAAATTATGCATTATATTCTTGATTTATCAAAGCTTTTTACTGATAATAAAATTATTTGCCTTGACATCAAGTTAGCTACAAAACCATCATGGATTGAGAATGATCATTTTGAATTTGTGTCTCATTTTCTACCAAACACTTTAAAATGAAACGTTTTTATTTTTAAAAAATCAAACCAGAAATATATGCAGATGCTTTCTGGAAAGAGAGCAGTTAAATTATCTGATTCTCTTGAAAACTTACCTAAACACTTCAGTATCAAATAACTTTGAGAAAAATCTTTACATTTTAAGATTCCTCATTCTGCTAAGCATATAAAAATCCTGGTTAAAGGCAATGTAATTTTTGAAAATTAACCCAAGGACACAGAAAGTTCTTCTTAGAAAGGAATCTGTTTATGCTCACGGATCAGCTTGATAAATTCTAAAAGAATTCAGATTCTCACTGAATGAAAGTATTTTAGCGATACACCCAGAAAAAGTAGATGCCATATTCTATAGTGTTCTCTTTAATAGCAAAATCACAAGTTGCATGTATTTAAATATGCAATGGATCTTACTGCCTTTCCCAATGTCTCATATCCTTTTGGTGTCAGAAAGATAGAGGTGACTGTATGGCTGCGCTGCATGTTACTGTGCCCCTTAGCATGCAGGCTGGTGGTGAAGATGGAGAATGGAGTCCAGTACCAGCTCTAAGGTGAGTGCTGTTGGGAAGCCTGAGAGGCCCCCACTTCCCACTGTAAAGGGTGGGGGAGAGCCCTACTTCCAAAGCTGGTGTGACTCTATGAGGCAGCAGACATGAAGTTACCGAAATGGCCCTGGATGCAGCATGGCTGGTGTTATTTATAGGGTTCCAGGTCACGCTCCCTACCAACTAAGTTATGAACTTGCTAATTAATTTTCATTCATCATCTTACCAATGGTAAATTAGGTAGGTTGATGCAAAATGACTTCCTGTACATTTTAAGTTCCTATATTTCTGTGATATGGAGATGGTAAAAAAATTACTTTTCTGTTTTTGACTCTAAATCTACAAAAAGTTTTTTTTTTTTTTTTTTTTAGGTTTTTTGAGACTGGGTCTCGCTTTGTGGTTCAGGCTGGCCCTGAGCTCAGCCTCCAACTCACATCACAATCCTCCTGCCTCTGCCTCCCGAGTGCTGGGATTACAGGCGTGAGCCACCACGCCCAGCACTGTGGTTTGTGGTACTGGTTGCTGCTGGGTGTGGGTCTCCACACCCAGTATTGTTATGTGGTTACCGGAGAATCGAACCCGGGTCCTTGCGCTTGCAAGACAGGCGCCGGAACCACTGAGCTAACTCCCCGGCCCCAAAAAGTTTTAATTGAACATTGTAATGACTATTGGATCACATTTAGGCACGGACATCAATTGTCACCTTTTCATATAGAAACTAGGCAAGAAGGAGCCAGAGCCTAAAATGCATGGTCATATATGATACATCTTTTTCAGTAAGCATAAAACTATCACTTGAGAAGCACTTTATATTTTTCTTAAAAGATTGTAGAACTGATCGAGTGAATTAATTTTACTCATCTACATTCTTTACAAAATCCAATTCCAGAGCTCATTTGTTATTGAGCAGTGCGAGTTTAGAATTGACCCCTTCATGATAATTTGCCAGGTTGGTTGATTTGAGAGGGCTGGGGTGGCCCTAGAGGGTAATACAGCAATTCTTACTAAGAGGGAAGTTAGGAGAACACTGTCCTAGGCCAAAGAGCATCCCTTATCTACAACTACAGGGAGTTCTTTAAAAAATGAAGTTATCACCCTAATTCAAAATGCTTTGCATAATTTTCCAAGGAATACAAGCCATCTTGTTGGTACCCAGCAATGTTTTCATTATAATGTGCATTTAATATTTCTGTTTCATCAAATTTTCTAAATTAAGCATTTGAACCATAGCTACTATCAGTATATATGTACAGAGGTATGCATGCAAGTGTTAAAAACAGATTGTATAAAAGTTCAAATCTGCTTTAGAAAGCCAACATTTCAGGATATAATGTGCTATTAATCAGGACTTCAATTATTGAAATAAAAAAATTGCCTCTTCCAACCCTCCTGCCAAATGCAGTTTTGTTATTTCTTTTAACCCTTTCGGGATCATACAGGAGAAGGTCTGCAGGAACCTGAAAAGGCCCCTCTCCCTGCACTACTTGGTCATAGCACGTGTTGCTGGGTCTCCATGTAGGTCTCTCCTGCTTTTCAACCAGTGGTTTTTCAGCTCTTCCACATGCCTGTTTGATGGTGTGCTGAGCACTTGGAAGCTTCCTAAGGATGGAAGGCAAAACTCACGAAATGCTGAGCAGCTGGGATTCGGCCATGGCCACGGGCTGTGTTTGCAGAAGCTATTCTTAACGTTAGTCAGCCTGTGAGCCCAGAGCAATGACGGCTAGGTGAAGAGTTTTCTGAGAAAAACCTTTACATTTTTAGGTAAACTTTGGGTTTAGTGCCTGTAGCCATCTGCGTCCAAGCCTTAGGTTAAGTGACATTTCTGCACCAGGTCTCTGGGGCATTTCTGGGAAAGAGCAAGCATGGAGGATCCAATCCCATAACATGATCAAGAACCTGTGGCCCATCCCCTGGGCTGAGGACTTCCTGCTAGCAACTTGACCTGACAGCCCTCGGGGGCCTGGCTTTGCCTCTGCGTTCAGGGATGTACCTGAGCTCCTCCTCCATCAGACCTTCCAGGGGCCAGCCCAGGGAAAGGAGAAGCCAAGAACAAGCGGCCCCATTTCACCCTGAGCAACATGTCCAGTCTGGCTGGCATCTGTCAGAAGCATTAAAAAACAGAATTGTAGGGGGAACCTGGGCAGATGTGTGCCAGAGCTGACTGCATCTAGGGCTTCTTTCTTTTGCAACAATAGGCTACAGCTGCTCTGTGATCCTCCAAACCTTGTACCCTCTACTCTCCAGCTTTCTGTTGGTGGATCAGCTCCTATGCAGAGATCTGGAGGTTTTTGTCCAAAATGGTTTTTCTCTGGTGGAAAGAGTTGTTTTCCTAGAAGTGTTAGTGGCTGCTGTAAATGACAGGCATTCTTACAGCTCCAACTCAACCCTGTGATACACAATTCACTCTCAGTTCTCACATACTTCTTCACTCGATTAGAACAAAAGCACTTGGTCTAATCACAGCAGCCAAGGTATTGTAGAGCTCTAGCTCTGGAGCCCTGCTTTCACCACAGATAGTAGTGTTTGTTTTTCCACAAATCAAAGCTGCATTATAATTTTGAATTAGCTTTTATATCCCCCCATTCTAATCTGTCTGCTCCCTAACACTTATACTCTCCATGGAGGAAATAGTCTCTTTCAAGGAATGGATTGGAGCAGTTCTAACTGAACAGAAACCCAAAACCCTCAACCAGCATCACAGAAACACAATGTTCTAATCACAAGAAGAAGGCTTAGCCAGTCTTATTGTAGGCAGAAGTGATACTTTCACCCAGGAAAGTTAGTTATTTAAACATAATAGCAGCCTCCAAATTCTCATAACACTTCTTTGGGCATCTAAAGCCCCTGTATCCAAAGACATTTTAAATTTTGTTTTAGGGTGATATATAAGCTATCTTAAGAACAGGTCCTCTATGGAGATGCACTCAAATTTTGATGTACACTGAAATGCCAAATTTTGGAGTGCCAAGACCCAGTCATCTACAGCCTTGCTAAATAACCCAGGATGAGATGCTTACCCATGATTCATGGGTTTTGTGATAGATTTTGTTACCGGTGGCAACTGTCATTGTCTGAATGGGAAGGAGACCATACGTACTTAACTATTTTTTTTCACTACCACAAGGTCCACAGTTAAATTCAGTGAATCATGAGTAGTGAATTGTCTCCTGAATTTTGTGAGGAGGTACCACTAAAGTGCAAATGTGTGCCAAATT
>PVIR01026037.1:0-24263 GCA_004026965.1 Petromus typicus | reverse complement strand
TCACTCTCCGCAGGATGGGGAGGAAGAAGATCCAGATCTCCCGCATCCTGGACCAGAGGAACCGGCAGGTGGGCGTGGGCTGACAGCCTCGCTGCCCCTCCCGTTGACACCCCTTTTTCCTGAGAACTGGGGACCCAGCTGTGGATGAGAGGGAGCTTGACCTCGATGCACCCGCTCAGAGGGCGGGTCCGAGGGAGCCGAGATGGGGAGCTCGGGGACGAAGTGTGGGCCATTGGACCTTCCACCGGGCAAGCCATTCGGGTGGGTTTCGAAGGGTCGGTGGGAGTTTGAGAACGACGCGCACTAGAGCCCCCGAACCGAGGCACCTTCTACGGCAGAGCCGAGGGCCACATCAAGAAGCCATCAGGCCCCTCGACGTCCCTGGCGCCCACGTCCCTGTCCTTTCTCACTCTGGCGCCGTGGCTCTCGAGTCCAGGTGACCTTCACCAAGCGGAAGTTCGGGCTGATGAAGAAGGCGTACGAGCTGAGCGTGCTGTGTGACTGCGAGATCGCGCTCATCATCTTCAACAGTGCCAACCGCCTCTTCCAGTACGCCAGCACCGACATGGACCGCGTGCTGCTCAAGTACACGGAGTACAGCGAGCCGCACGAGAGCCGCACCAACGCCGACATCCTGGAGGTGCGGCCGCCTGGCTGGGGCCCGTGGGCAGGCCTCGGCCTCTCTGACCTGGTCCGCAAACACAGCGAGGTAGCAGGAGGCGGCTCTCAGAGCTTCCGACCTCCATGGGTCTGCCGGAGCCAGCCACGCCTGCAGTCCACCCCACCCCAGTGGTGCCCTCTTCCCATGCCACGGGGCTCCCTGGCCAGCAGCATAAGGTTCAGAGTCTGCCCCGTACTTTCTGTCGCTCCAGACACTGAAGCGGAGGGGTGTGGGCCTCGATGGGCCCGAGCTGGAGTCAGAGGACGGGCCTGAGGGACCAGGAGAGAAGCTGCGGAGGCTGGTGGGGGACGGAGGAGACCCAGCCCTGCCCCGGCCCCGGCTCTACGTAAGTGACGCCACCTGAGTTTCGAAAGATATGGGCACTATAGTCGGGGCTTTGAAGGATGAATAGGAGTTCAAATGACAGTTCCTTTGGATGCCTTCGGCTCATCACATGCCCCAGGCAGCCATCTGTCTCCCCCCCCACCTCTCTGCCCGCAGCCAGCCGCTCCCACAATGCCCAGCCCAGACATGGTGTACGGAGCCCTGCCACCTCCAGGCTGTGACCCCAGCGGACTTGGGGAGGCCCTGCCTGCCCAGAGCCGGCCGTCTCCCTTCCGACCGGCAGCCCCCAAGGCCGGGCCCCCAGGTGAGTGTGCTGGGTCTGGGGGCCGTGGTTCCCACCACAGCCTGGCCTGGATGACGCAGCTGCCGCCCACTCTCGGGGTCCCCTCTCCCCAGGCCTGGGACACCCTCTCTTCTCTCCAAGCCACCTGTCCAGCAAGACACCGCCTCCCCTGTACCTGGGCGCGGATGGGCGGCGGCCAGACCTGCCCGGGGGCCTGGCGGGGATCCGAGGGGGCCTGAGCGCTCCGGTGAGTGAGGGGCCCGGGGGGGCTGGCGGGGCCGGCATGAGCTGGCCGCAGCCTCAGTTTCCCTTTGCGCCCCCCCCCACAGAGAAGCCTCTACGGAAGCCTACAGAGCCCGAGCGCCACGGCCGCCCCGGGGCCCCCCGTGGGCGGCTTCCCGTTCCTCCCCGCAGGCCCCCCAGGTACCGCCCGGCCGCGTCCCACCCGCGGGGAGTCGGACGGGGCCGGCCGGAGACAGGGCTCTAACCAGCCGCCTCCCGCCCCCAGAATACAGCCTGGGGGACCCCCCGCCGCCGCCGGGCCTGCTGCAGCCCCCGGCCCTGGTCCCCTGGCAGGCGTCGAGGGGGGACGGCCCCGCGGCCGCCCCGGCCCAGCCCGGGTGAGTAGCGGGCGCTCCTCCTGCTCCCCCGCAGCCCCGGGCACCGCGGGCCCCCGGCGGCCACTCCGGCACTGCGCCAGCTGCTCCTGCCCGGGCTCGGGCTGCGGGTGGCTCTCTGAGGCTCTCCCCGAAGGACACCGCTTTCTTTTTCCTTTGTTCTTTTATTGAGTTTTTTTTTGAGACAGGGTCTCGCTTCGTAGTTCAGGCTAACGCTGAGCTCACTCTGTAGCCCAGGCCGGCCTCGACCTCGCAGCAGCCCTCCTGCCTCTGCCTCCGGTGCTGGGATGACAGGCGTCGCGCTCTTGTCACAGCTCGGGTTTCTCTCTCCTACAGCGTGGTGCGCAGCCTAGGAGAGGGGGGAGCCTCACCGCCCCCCATCAGTGTCAAGTCGGAGCGCCTGTCACCTGCGCCTGGGGGCCCTGGCGAGGCCCCCAAGTCCTTTGCATTCCCGCTGCTCCTGCGGCCCGGGCCGCTGCGCCGCCTGCCTCCTGCAGACGGGTGGCCGCGGACCCCGTGCTGAGGACATCCGCGGCGGGGCCAGGCCATGCCGGCCCGCGTGAGGCTCCTCCCCGCTCCCCGCTCCCCGCTCCCCGCGTGCGATTCGTCAATAAAACACGGTCTCGTGCGCTCCCAGTGCACCCCTTGCTGCCGCTGTTTTGGGGTGTCTGGGCCCCCTGAATGTGACACCAGGAGCCCCGGGCGGCAAAGTGGATTCCATGGGGGCAGGTGACAGGCACAAGGAAAACACCAAAAGTAGCCTGGCACGGTGGCTCACGCTGTGAGTTCAGGCCGGCCTGGGCTACACGCTGAGCTCAGGGCCAGCCTGCACTGCAAAGCGAGACCCTGCCTCGAAAAAACAAACACAAAGGCTCCCACCCAGGGGCCTGAGATGGAACCTCGTGGGCTCAGAGCGCGCCGGCCGGCCGGGGCAGGAGCGGCGGGGTGGAGATTGTTGGGGGAGAGACCTGCGCCCCTGCCCGGGCGGAGGAGGGCACGCTGCCCGCACGGTGGGCCCTGGCTGCTGCCACTGGCCGTCCTGGGGCCCTTCTGCCGAGAGCGAGGCCACCGAGGCTCTCCAGAGTCACACCACGCGGCCTCTGAGGATCGCACTGAGGAGGAGGGGCCAGCGGCACGCGCCCTGGGGAAACTGAGGCGCAGCTCGAGGCCAGAGACGCTCTCTCCTAGCCTCTGGTGTCAGTCTCACACAGCACCGGAGGCGGGGCCTGCCTGAGGCCCGGGTCCCAGGGTAAACACCCAGGGCGAGCTCCTCTAACAGGCCGGGCCTGTGGGGTGTGGAGGAGGACACCCACCCAAGCACCGAAGCTGAAGCAGGAGGGTCTCTGCAAGTTCACGGCCACACACCGCACTGCAGCTGCAGCGCAGTCCGGGGCGCACGATTATTTCCCAGGCCCGGGGAGCTGCAATTTCTCCGCCTGCCGCGAGGTGTCTCCCGAGGTCGCGCTTTGATCTCTGTGCCCTCCAGCCCGAAGTTTAAAAAAACCTTCCCTTAGGCGGTGCCCTGGGCAACACATTACCCTTCCCACGTGGAAAAAAATAGAAATAAAAGCCAGCTGTGTGGCGCACGCCTCTAATCCTAACACGTGGGAGGCTGAGGCGAGAGGAAAGAAGGGAGTCATGGGGCAGCGACACCCCCCAGCCATTCCGAGACGTCCGTAAAGACAGCGGCGTTACCCGCCGCGTCGCTACTGAGAGGAGGGGCTTTTAAGAGGCGGGGCTTAGCGGGGAACGTGAGGTCACGAGGGGCGTGGCCTTGGGCGTGGCCTCGGGGTATATGAGGGTCCGGGCGAGGGGTTTTTCTCTCCCCTGCTGGGAGTGAGCGGTTCCTGGTCTCCCGCTGAGGCTATGAGGTCCTGCAGCGCCACAGGGTCGAGCGACGCCTCCTCAGACGCGTGGTCAGAACGAGTTCCCCCTTTCCCGGATTCGTGATCTCAGGTGTTTTGTCACAGTGATCAAAAGCCAGCTAACGCCATCAAGGGCGCAGGATCCCCAGAGTAGGAGAGAGAATGTGGTGTGTCCAGTGCCGACAGAAACCAGGTGCTGTGTCCGTGTGGACCTGGGCACAGGTAGGGCCAGAGAGGACAGGGAGCCTGGACGGACGGTGCGCCCCTTCTTCCCAGAGAGGCCCATTCACAGGCCCACAGTCGCAGGAAACCTTGGAGTGTCAGGAGCCTGTCTAGGCTGCTTCCCCAGGACGTGAGACCGAGGATAGAATTTAATTTATTTGTCGGGCACAGTAAGAGTGATCGATGATAACTACCTGTCGTAAGATGTATGTAAGCCCCAAGTGGTGGCTCATGCCTACATCCCAGCTAGTCAGGGGGCTGAGGCAGGAAGATGACAAGCTTGAGGCCAGCTTGGGCAACGTAATGAGACTCCATCGCAAATAAAATAAGCTCCTCATTTGAGCACAGAGCAAAGTTCAGAGCAGCCGAGTCCCTGGCGCGCTGTCCAAAGCCGTGTGTCTTGTTGAATCCCTGTAATCCCACTATATTAATCGCTTTATCCTGGCCGGAACAAGGTACTTGACGGCCACATCTCCAGGGAGAGAAGTATATCTTGGAGTTTACTTGGGTTCAGCCCAACGTTGGCCACACAGGTGTCCGGGCACAGTACAGACTACAACTGAGATCCAAGTGCAACTGTATGTGAGGACTACAACTTCCAGAATGCAGTGCGGGAAACCACCTTGTGATTGGACAACTCTAAGACTGATGATTGGTGTCTCAGAATGCTCATCAGATAAGACGGGTTTTCATTGGTCGGTTTCTGCAGTAGGCGGTGCCTGCAGCCCGTCAGCACACTGCGTTCCCCTGCGAAACATGGTGAGCAAGTGTCCCGCGGAGCCAGAGGTTCCGCGGCGGGATCTCGGGAGACACAGAGGGGATGGGGCCCCTCGTGGGAACTGAACCCTGTGTAGGGCGCAGGGTCACGCCGAGGGCCGCGCTGTCTTCTCTGGGGGCGTGGGTATCTTTGGGGCCCTCTGGGGACCCCGCAGGGGTCGTGCCAGGGACTGGAAGCCCCTGAGCCTTCCCACACACCCGCCCCCTAGCTTTTTGGGGGAAATTTGAAGAAAGGTCTCGCTGTGTAATGCAGGCTGACTTTAAACTCACTGTGGCCCAGGCTGGCGATCCTCCTGCCTCAGCCTCCGGGTGCTAGGATGACAGATGTGCGGGACCGCGTCAGGAAGGGTCCTGCAAGCCTCGGGGGGACCCGGGGAAGGGACTGGGACAAGGATCCATCGGGGGTCCCTGTGGCCCTGGGAGCGCATGTCAGGGGCAGGGGCCCCGAAAGATCAGCAGGCCGAGTTCGGGGAGGCAGCGGGGCCAGGTTGTTTCTCCGGGATGGAAGAGGACCGGGTGCCCGGAGCGTGCTGGCCCTGCTGGGGAGTTGGGGTGAGGCTGATGGGGCGTCGTGGAAGGCGGGCTTGCTTTAGGGGTGATGGGGAAAAGACCCAAATTTTCAGCAATCTTGTGTTCGAGGACCCAGGACCCGGGAAAGGGGTGGGAGTGGGGACGAATGGAAGGCAGCGGAAGATCCGGGGCAGCATGGAGCCCAGGTGAGCCGGGATGGGCAAGAAAGGTCCCCTCCTTGGGAGCTGCAGAGCGATTTAAGGGTTCAACTTTCTGGGACGGCCGGAGGCAGGATTCTGGGGAGGATGGAAGGGTACAGGGTCTCCCGGGCAAGAGCTGTTGGTGTGCTGGAGTCGGCTAGGTCTGTGCTACAACCCTGGTGGGAAATGGGGTCACCCGAGGGCTGGCTGGGGCGCCCCCAGGCCTGATGTTTGCACAGCGCCAGGCGGGAGTAGGGAGCTCGAGCAGGAGAGAGGGGCGGTCCTGGGTGGCGGGGCGTGGCCAAGGCAAGGCCCCGTCCAGTCGCGGCCAGGAGGCCCCGCCCCACTGGACGCTGGGACCTCCAGCCGGGTGGAGGTTGGAGCCAGCCTCATTTAAGTACTGAGTTTACCTCGTACAGGCGCAGACAAAATGCGCTTTAGACTGTTTCTCATTTGTAAACCTTGTTTTTTGGTGGAACCCAGGGCGTCCTGCACGTTGAGCCCGCTTGGTTTTGTCGGTGGGACCAAGCCGAGGCCTCCACACACGCTCCGGGCTACGCCGGTGATTGTAACGATGGGTCTCAGCAATTCTGGATGAACTTTTCCTATTAAGTCTAACATATTTTTCCCAAAGCCAGAGAGGGTGAGAGTGAAAAATAAATCTGGCGTATTTTGGCTGATTACGGGTTATTTTTAATGATTGATATTAATATTCAGATAATGTTTTTCATTTGAGTCGTTGCTTGTAGCAGCAGAAGAGTAGACAGCTCTTCAGAATGGGTAATCTTCCATAATCACATAATTACTGAGAGCAAATTGGTATTTACCCCGTGCCAGTAGGGAACTCCGGCTTCAGCTTCAGGATGATAGGTGGGTCAGTGTGTTCTGCCTTACCGCTTAAAAGGTTGGTACTGTGCGGAACTTGAGGTGGGCGAGGAGGCTGAGGCAGGAGGATCGCTGCAAGTTCGAGGCCACCTGAGCTACCTAACGAGACTCAGTCTAAAAACAACACGACAAAACTAAAAAAAAAAAAGACAAAAAGTGTAAGGTTTCATACTGAAGCAAGGAGATGGCTTCCTAAGGAGGCAGTTCACAAAGAGGAGATGAGTGGGGGCTGGACTAACTGCAGGTGGAGACCCTGGTAGAGCCCAAATGGTTTCGAGGGCTGCAGGAGGCCCGAGAGGCAGCGCCCCATTTCCAGACGAGAAGCGGAGCCCTGACAGCTTGGTGCCGGAAATCCGAGCCCAAGAGTGGGGTGAAGCCAGTGCACCCCTGCCCCAGTGCGGAGCAGCTCCTAGGTCCCGGCCAGACCGGGTGCAAGAGGGTCTCTCCCCAGGTCCCCTCCCCAGGACGCGTGGCCGAGCCAGGGCAGCTGCGTCTCCTCGGTCCTGGCTTCCCTATAAATAGCCTGGGTTCCGGCGAGAGGGAGCCGCGGCCTGGCGCGCACTGCCTGCCCTGTCCTGTCCCTCCCCCAGGCGGTCCTCGGCGTGCAGCTGGTGGTGACGCTGTTCACGGCCACCCTCATGCACAGGCTGGCGCCCCACTGCTCCTTCGCGCGCTGGCTGCTCTGCAACGGAAGGTGAGCCCCGCCTTTGAGCCAGACCCGCGGTGGGAGGAGCAAGAGGTCCCCGCCCACAGAGGGAGGGGCCGGGAGCTCGCCGAGACCCCGCGCCCACGGTGGGAGGAGGCAGGAAGCCACACCTCTCGGTTTCTCAGAGCCCACCCACCTGGCCCCAAAACCAGAGTTTGGTTTTTTTTTTGTTTCATTTTGTTTTGTTTTGAGACAGGTTCTACCTAGGCAGTTCAGGCTGGCCTTGAATTTACTGTGTGGCCCAGGCTGGCCTCGAACTCGGGGCGCTTCTGACCCGGCCTCCCGAGTGCGGGTATTGCAGGCGGGCCCCACTGCACCCCGCCAAACTAGAGGTGTCGTGGAAGGGCGGACACCAGCGGAGAAGCCTGTGCCACGGGTCTCCGTGTGTCCCTGCTCTTCCGCCTTCTCGAGCTCCGGCCTCTCCTTTCGTCCCGTTCTGGGAATCTGACGGAAACCGAATCCCCTCTCAGGTTCAGGGGTGTCCAGCACCCCTGAGGCCACCGAGGCCGCACTTCCTGTGCCAGCCCCAGCTACCCTACGCCTTCTTTGGGAGGTCTCCCTGGCCAAGGCTCCAGCACCCGGTTTAGCTCCCCCACTCGCCGGTGCCAACCTGACCCCTCCCCGCTCTTTTTTAGTCTCTTCCGCTACAAGCACCCGTCCGAGGAGGAGCTCCGGGCGCTGGCGGGGAGGCAGAGGCCGCGCGGCCGGCGGGAGCGGTGAGTGGCCCGCTCCCACGCCGACCTGCAGACCCTCCCCAGAGTGCTCCCCACTCTGAACCCTTCCGCACCCCCAGGTGGGCCAGCGGCCTCGGTGAGGAGAAGCCATTGCTGGTGCCCCGGGATGCCCCCTTCCAGCTGGAGACGTGTCCCCTCACCTCGGTGGACGCCCTAGGTAACCCCATCCCGGGCCTGTTTCCCGGGCGCGTGGTCACCACCCACGGGGCGCGGGGCAGCGATGCTCGGGGACAGCGGGCGAGCTGAGCGCGCGCTCCCGCAGTCCTGCGCTTCTTCCTGGAGTACCAGTGGTTCGTGGACTTCGCGGCGTATGCGGCTGGCGTGTACCTGTTCACCGAGGCCTACTTCTACCTGCTTCGCCCGCGGGAGGCCAACATCGCCGTGTTCTGGTGCCTGCTCACCGTGGCCTTCTCTGTGTATCCTCGTCGCGGCCCGGGCGGTGGGCAGGGGTCCTGCACAGAGGCCTCACTAAGTCACTCAGTCGCCCCACTAGGGTTGAGCAGGAGACCGTCCGGTGTGAGCCTCCCTGAGTGTACACTGCCACCGCACCCGGTGTTTCTCTTATTTTACTTTTGTTTTGGTGTTTGAGGTGCTAGCGATGAAGCTCAAGGCCTCCCGCATGTCGCGCAAGCCCCTGCCACTGCACTGTGTGCCAGCCGCTCAGTGGCACCCGCCAGCTTCCCTCCAACAGACACCCCGCTCATACTCCACCTGGGGCCCCGGACCTGGCGTCCCAGCCCCCCTGTGGCAGACCGTCCCTGGGCACATAAGGGGCAGCAGCTTAGCCCTTAGCTGTGCAGCAAGGTGTTTGTGACAGTGACCCGGCTGTACTTCAGCGTGCAGGGCGGCGAGCGCGCCGTCTGCCTCACCTTCGCCTTCGTCTTCCTCCTGCTGGCCATGCTGGTACTGGTGGTGCGGGAGGACACGCTGGAGCTGGGCCTGGAGCCAGGTAGGCACTGGGCACGCTCGCTGGGGCGCTGCGCGGCGGTGTGGGCCCGAGCAGCTTCCGCAGGGCCCCGGGGCTGAGGCCAGCTCCCCCCCTGCCCCCTGCGCTGCTCCCCACCTGAGTGCCCCGTCTCCGGCCGGCCGAGAGCTCTTCACACAGCCTGCTCCCTCTGCACCAGCCTGGTAGCCCCGTTTAAAATTTACCTTTCTTGACTGCCAGCCCACATTACCAGCCCATATAGTTTGTATTTTAATTTTTTGTTTTGGTTTTTGAGACAAGATCTCTCTCTGTGGTCCAGGCTGGCCTTAAACTCATGGCAATCCTCCTGCCTCAGCCTCCTGAGTGCTGGGATAACAGCCTTGCATAAAGGGCAGAGCTGCGGGGTAGGCCGGGCGAGTGAGACCCTAGCTTGTGTCCAGCACCGAGCCGTCGTGTGCCTGGCTGCCGCTGTGCAGGGCGCGGGGCACCGACCATCTCTCTTCTGTCCCCCCTTGCTGCCAGGCCTGGCCAGCGTGGCGCGGAACCTGGAGCCGGTCCTGAAGCAGCAGGGCTGGGACTGGGCGTGAGTTCGGGGTGGGGCGGCCGGGCGGGGGCCTCCCCTGGGCCCCGGCTCTGCGCACTGACTGGCTCTTCTCCCCAGGCTGCCTGCGGCCACGCTGGCGATCCGCGTGGGGCTGGCGCTGGCGGGCTCCGTGCTGGGCGCCTTCCTCACCTTCCCTGGCCTGCGGCTGGCCCAAACCCACCGCGACGCCCTGACCATGGCGGAGGACCGGCCCCTGCTGCAGTTGCGTGGGTCGCCGGTGTGGGAGTGTGGGGAAAGGCGGGCACGGGGACTCCGGGCACCATGCCCTCCGTGTCGCTGTCCCAGGTTGCTCCTGCACGTGAACTTCCTGTCTCCGCTGTTCGTCCTGTGGCTCTGGACCAAGCCCATCGCGCGGGACTTCCTCCAGCAGGGGCCGGCTGGCGAGGCGCCCTTGGCCCTGTGCGTGGGTGGCGCGGCGCGGGGCGGGAGCAGGGAGCCCCTGGGCCCCTGACACCCCTCACGCCCCCGCCCCGCCCGCGCAGGCTGTCGGATTCGGCCTTCGACTCGCTGCGCCTGTGGGTGCTGGTGGCGCTGTGCCTGCTGCGGCTGGCGGTGACCCGGCCCCACCTGCAGGCCTACCTCTGCCTGGCCAAGGCGCGCGTGGAGCAGCTGCGCAAGGAGGCTGGCCACGTGGAGGCGCGCGAGATCCAGCAGCGGGTAGGGCGCGGGCAGGGGGCGCCCCGGGCGGGGGGACACAGGAGGGAGGGCCCCCAGCACAGCCACCGGCCCCTGCCCCAGGTGGTGCGGGTCTACTGCTACGTGACGGTGGTGAGCCTGCAGTACCTGACCCCGCTCATCCTCACGCTCAACTGCACGCTGCTGCTCAAGACGCTGGGTGAGGCCCGGGGCGTGGGGGCCGGCAGGGGGCGGGGCCCGGGCAGGGGCGGGGCCAGGGCCTCCGGGGCGGGGCCTAGGGAAGAGCACCCCTTCTACCCAGGCTGGGTTCCCCCACAAGCGCCACGCCCCTCTCTGGCAGGGTGCTACTCGTGGGGCCTGGGCCCAGCACCCTCGCTGTCGGCGGCTCTGCCCCCAGCCAGCGCGGGCCCCCCGAGCCCCGGGGAGGACGACGCGCAGCGTGCAGCGGCGGGCATCGCGGCAGCCCTGCGCGGCTTGGTGACGCCCTTGCTGCTCCGCGGCGTCCTGGCCTTCCTCATTTGGTGGACGGCCGCCTGCCAGCTCGTCTCCAGTCTCTTTGGCCTCTACTTCCACCAGCACCTGGCATCCTGCTAGCCACCGCACCAGCCCTGCTGGGGCCCTGAAGCCTGGTCCAGGCAACGAAACAGGCTTGGCTCTTTTGGGGGCCTCAGTCCCCAGCTACAGGAAGGAGCTCGGACTCCACCGTGGTGCACGGGCCATGGACAGCCCCGTGCCAGGAGGGTCCGGTGCCCTTGTCCCCGAGCGGGCGTGCAACTCTGGGGGGCCTCGGTGTGTACATGGGGTCCCCGCAGTGGGGGTTTGTGGCGGACCCCAAGAAACAGAGCCCTGAGCAGGAGAAGAAGTCATCTAGGTCTTTATTAAATATACTCTCTTGGCACAAACCTTTAAAATATAAACATTATGTATAAACAAAGTATCTTCATGGCATCAAAATACAGCTCCAGGCCCGGCCCAGTGACCGTGGAGGGGTGGCCGCGGCGAGCCACCGAGGAAGGCACACGGGCCTGCGGTCCCGAGACCCTGGGCCCGCTCCCCGGCCAGCCTGAGGCTCTGGGGAGGTCTGGACCCCATACCATGGCCTGCCCAGGGCTGCCATCCCCTGCCCAGAGCTGCCATCCCCAGCCAGTGGTGCCCGACTTCTCCTGGGGAGTCTGGGCCGGCCAGGGCTGGGAGGGGGGACACCCACGCACGGCCTTAGCCACCCAGGAGCCGCCGGGGTGAGATGAGGGGAAAGGCAGAGGGTGCGGCGGGGCTGCAGCGCCCCCGAGACCCTCCATCACACGCACTGGGACAGGAGGCCCCCGGCAGGCCTTGCTGGGGACACAGCCAGGACTCCCCAGATCCCCACCCAGCCGAACAAGTCCGATGTCACTGGGGAAGGGGTGCTTAGCCCCTGTGGGACGGGCTGGCTGGGGTCCGTGTGCCCCCGAACTTTATACGCTCCCCACCCGTGTCGGGATGCACCCACCCCAGGAGGGTCAAGGCCACCTGGGACTTTCGTCCACAGGAATCAGGCCGCCCTTCAGGGGCCTTAAATTGCTCCGCTCACAGGACCCCAGCGGTCAGAGCCGAGCCCAGGGGCCCAGCCGCGGCACAGTGGCAGCGCCCTCCTGGGAGCGACAACTAGATGAGAGGGGCCCTGGCTCCCCGCAGGGGCTGGCACCGGGGAAGAGTCTGCGAAGGGGACAGGTGGGGCCAGGCCGAGGGGTCAGGGTGGGGAGCGACGGGCAGCTCCGTGCCGGTGCAGGGTCACAGCATCAGCAGCATCTCCGCGCTCGCGGCGCCCCGCCTCGGGGAGGGCGATCCCACAGCGCCCCTCAATAGCCCCTCAACACTGCGCTCCAGCCGCTCGCCCTCGGCCGCCGCTCTGCGCTCCGCGGGCTCCAGCCCCAGGTCCCTAGCTCCGCAGGTGCCGCAGCAGGATCTGCATGAGGTCGAAGGTGGTGAAGCTGATGCCCACGGCGATGGGGCCCTTGAGCCAGTTCATGCTCAGCCCCTTGTAGAGGCCGCGCACGGCGCCCTCCTCGCGGACGATGGTGCGCAGCGTGCTCAGGATGGAGCCGTACGCGTGGCCCGTGACGCCTGCCGTCTGCATGCGCCGCCGCACCACGTCCAGCGGGTACGAGGCCGACTGGCCGATGAGCCCGGCGCAGGCCCCGAAGATCATGCGCTCGAAGGGGTAGGGCTGCCGGCCACCGCCGTACTCTGCGGGCGAGAGCGAGGGGCGCGGGCGTGAGCGGCCGCCAGGGGGCGCGGCGGCCGCGGGCCTAGGTGTGCGCCTGCGCAGCTGCCCGTGCAGCCCCCAGCACCTGTGCCCGAGACCGCACCTGTGCTGGACACGCCCTCACACTGAGCTGCATCCCACCCCGACAATGCGCGCGACAGCATTCACGTGACACGTGCGGGAGACCCCGCTTATCCTGGGGCTCGTCCCCAGACATCCACGGCCCCTGGTATGTGCAGCGCAGAACCACACGTAGCTGTACTGGGCTGGGTCCAAGGACCACGTACAGAGGCACACCTCCGCGTTTTAATTTCTGACACGCGGCCTCGCTTTGTAGCTCAGGCTGGTCCTGAGCTCACTGTGTAGCCCAGGCCGGCCTCGAACTCAGCAACCCTCCTGCCTCTGCCTCCGGTGCTGGGATGACAGGCGCGAGCCACCACGCTGGGCGCTGTGGTGTGTGGTACCCGCGACTGAACTCAGGACCCTGCGCTGGCCGGGCAGACGCCAAAACCGCTGAGCTAAATCCCCGGCCCGATAAAGCTTAATTTATGAAGTGGGCACAGAAGAGATCCACGGTAACTAATTATAAATAGAATTATAACAAGATGCTGTCTTAAACGATATGTGAACGGGGTCTCTCTCAAAATATCTTACTGGGCCGTGGATGTAGCTTGGGTCCCCTCCCTGGCACCGCCAAAACAAAACCCATCATTCCGGAAAGTGAAAACAGTCCACTGACCACAGAAGGATAATATTTTTAAGTCTTTCATGGGTCCTGAACGTCCAGAGACTTTTCATTGCAGACGTACTTGCTAACCACTCAGCACAGCCTCTCGGCACCCGGCTTTGCCTGGTGTTAGGGCACCCGGGCATCGAGGGACATGGGGACCCCGCGGCCTGCAGCCTGAGCCCACACAGCCGAGCGGGCGCAGTGCTGCCCCCCGGGAGGGGGCGGTGCAGGCGTGGGGACACGGGCACCGACCTTTCCCACTTTAGCCCCTTCACGGACATCGGGCCAACAGGACGTGGGCGCCGTCTGTGCTTCCCGGCATTTCAGGCTCTCCCCAGTGAACCGTGACGGGGAGGGCAGCGCGGGGTTTCCTGCGTGCACGCAGGGGAAGCGGCCACCGGGGCTCTGGGGACACCCTGGCCTTTGCAAAGTCACCGCTGACGCGGCGTGAAGCCAGATTCAGTAGTGCGCAGCGGCAGAGGCTCCAGGCCGACCCTGGACCGCGCACAAGACCCTGCCTTAAAATACCAGCAGAACGGAAAGTCCCCCGGCGAGCTCAGGCGCTGCCGTGTCTCCACGGGGAGCACAGAGCCTGAGCTCGGTTCCTGGTACTGCGGGAAAAATCCCCCCGAAGACACTGAAGGCTGAAGGGGATCCCCGCGGTGGCTGGACAGGGCGTCTCCCGGCGTCCTCAGCCTGCCCCGCCCCGTCCCCGGGGGCCTCTCCTCACCTCGGTGCAGGCTCTTGAGGGTCTCATAGGTGAAGAAGCTGAGGCCGGCGTAAGGAATGACTCCCAGCACGGTGGGCGTGAAGCCGCGGTACAGCGTCTTCAGCCCCTCCTCTCGCGAGATGCGGGCGAAGACGTGGAAGATGTTGCCGTACCTGGGGGACACGGCGCCCAGCGGGCAGAGCAGGGACCCACTCACTGCTTCCTGCCTGGGTCCGGCTTCTATACTTTCTTGGTGCGTGCGTGTGTGTGTGGACCAAACCCAGGAGCACTCTAAAACTGAGCCCCTCCTATTTATTTTGAGACAAGGTCTTGTGAGGTTGTCGGTGCAAGAGTTGAACTTGCCATCCTCCTGCCTCGGCTTCCCAGGTGAGCAGCACGGGGCCTAGCTTTTCTGACTCCCAACTCAACAAGAGGGTCCTTGGTTTGCTGCGAGCAGAGGCTGCCAGGGCTGCGCTCAGGGGCTCACGCGGGGCACCAGGCCTGCCCTGGGGGCCAGGCAGGGCCGCAGCTTCCTCTGCCCAGCAGCAGAGGCCCCGACCCAAGGCCAGGCAGCCTGAAGGGCAGACCCCGCACCCGCAGAACTCACATTTCCTTCGGGGTGACCGCCATCCTGGCTCGGACCAGGTCCAGGGGGTAGGTGAGCGAAGCGGCCGTGGTTCCCGCCAGCGCGCCCGCGAGGAGCCGAGGCCACGGGGGTAGGGCCCTGGGCGGGGAGAGACCAGCGCTGGGGTGCGCAGAGGGCCCGCCCCATGCACCCCCATCCCAGCCAGGGTGACTTCTCCAGCGGGCAACGTCTCCCAGGTGGGGGACATGAGATTTCACAGGGCTTCGGGCCCCTTCTCCGTCCTTACACGCGTGCACGTCCTCCTAAGGCCTTGGGTCAGCAGCCCAGAGCCCGGGACGGACGCGGCCTCTGGGAGGAGAGGCGTCGGTATGGCGCAGAGCAGGTCCGAGGCGGACCCGGGCCGGGGGTCGAGGGGCGGGGCCGGGGCCCGAGGGGCGGGGCCGGACGGAGGGGCGGGGAAGCGGGCGGGGCCCCGCCAGCCCCGGAGGCGGCGCTCACTCTCCGCGGAAGCCGTAGTAGCCGCCCAGGAGGCGCTTGTACTCCTCGTGCGCGCTGAACTGGATCGCGGCGTAGGGCACCACGCGCACCATGGTGGCCGAGTTCCCGCGCCACAGGCTGAGGAAGCCCTCGTGGAGGTAGGTGAAGTAGAGCAGCCGGAAGGCCTCCTGGGGGCAAAGGGGAGGTCAGCCTTCCGCCCGTGTCTGCTTAGCCTCCCGCCGCCGCGTCCCCAAACCCTTGGGCCCGGCGCTGCCGCCGCACAGCGAGCTGGGTTTGCAGGAGGTCTCAGAGCTCTGCACGCGGCGTTTCTGTTGCTGTCTGGCAGAGCGCACGTCTGTAACTCCCAGCACTCTGGGAGGCTGAGGCAGAAGGAGCTCGGCCTTGGCAACTCAGTGAATAAAATAAAAATGAGTTTTAAAAAGAGGGGCGTGGATGTAGCTTAGTGCAAAGGCCCTAGGCCCCGTGCCCAGCATGAAGGAACAGTTCTTTAGCTGGTAGCCCCTGGCTGCCATGGACGGTAAATCACGGGTGAAGCCCAGGGTTCAGAACGACCCGGTCCCGGAATCCAAGGCTGGGTGCGGGCCTCTCACTCGCGCCCTCGGTGGAAGGAGGGCCACGCCGGTGTCGTGGAGGACCCCTGTCCCGGTGCAGGGTGGGGACGAAGGGCAAAGCGCCCTCCCTGCCGCCTGGCGCAGGCTGTAACCCAGCAGCTCACCTTGGCAGAAAACCTCTTCGAAGACACTGGAGGGAACAGAAGCAAAAATCACACACAAACCAGAGAGGGCCCTTGGGGTGAAGGGCGGGCCGACAGCCCGACTGCCTCCCGGGGCTCCCAGCAGGGACTTCATCTTCCTCCCTCCCAGCCCTGTCCCCGGGAGGGCGTGTGGACACCGGGCAGCCGGGCCGCGGCGTCCGCAGCGCGCCAGGACCGCCCGCACCTGCGGGGAAGGCCGCAGCCACCGTCCGCAGGCCCGGGTCCCCAGCCGGCGGGCCCCCTCCGCCGGAGCCAAGCGCCAGGCCCGCGCGGCTCTCAGCGCCTCCGTCCACAGATGGGGCTGGGGTCGGGCGGTCGGAGCGGTGGGGAGGCCGAGTCCCAGTCTGCAGCCTGCCGCGTGAGGCCCCCGGAGGTGGGGACCGTGCGGCACCGCGCGGCAGGCTAAGAGCCGCTGCGCTCTCAAGACTGGTGTCCTCATGAGAAAACAGCTAGTGACACACGGCCGCGGTAAAGCTGCGGCGGAGACAGACGAGGCCGCCTGGCCGCGGGCCCCTGGCCGGAGCAGATAGGGCCCCGGGTGTGTGGACGACACAGGCACCTGTCCCGGTGCAGGGGTGGGGACGAAGGGCAAGGCGCCACCCCGGCCCCCAGGACGGGCAGAATGGAGCTGCCCGGTTCACAGGACTCAGTGACGGCAGCCACAGGATGGCGCAAGGTGGGGCAGCTCTGTACTGGGGACCGGGGACAGGCACGTACCTTGGAAGATGATCTTGGTCCGGTCCAGGGGGGCAACTGCTGTCTTGGCGAGCGCGCCGGCCAGGGCGCCAGCCAGCAAGGAGCTCAGCACCTGCCGGTGGTCACTCTGCACGAGGTGGTCACTCTGCACGAGGTGAGGCGGGGTCAGTGCCCCCACTGCCCCGACCCTGGAGGGCTGGGCCTGGGTGAGTGGCGTCGGTGCTGGGCTCCATTGGCCACAACGGGATGGATGAACCCAACATAAGAGGTCCCGGCCTCCACAGGCAGACCTTGGTTCCCGCCTACCCGTGGCACCGGGAATGCCACAGCCAGGTGCCAAGAGCCCGTGAGGTCTGGGGTGGCAGGAGGGCAGACCTGTCTGCACAGCTCCTTTCTGGCTAAGTACTGGGAACTGAGCCCATGGCCTTCACACTGAGACACAACTCAGCCTGGTGTTTAGTTCTGTTTTTCTTTGAGACAGGGTCTCACTGGGTAGTCTAAGCTGTCCTTAAACTCCTGGGGATCCTCCTGTCTCAGCCTCCCGAGTGAGGGGTTATGGTGTGCGCCACCATGGCTGGCTTTCATGGGTTTTGAGAGATGTGGGTGCTCAGTGGTCCCCGCGGCAGCTCTAAGCCCCAGTCACCCAGGAAGAGGCAGATGACAGCCCCTCCCTGAGTGTGGGCAAGTACAGGTGGTGTCCCTGACCTTTATTCCACGGCAGCTGCCAGCTGTGCTGGGAACAAGTGGCAAGGCCACTCTGTGACGTGTGGCGGGCAGCTGCCACCTTCAGGCACCCCTGCACCCCTCCTCACTGACTGCGGTTTACTCCAGGGTGGTGCAGAGGGTGAGCAGAGGGGCCGCCCAGTCCCCAACCCACGCACAGCGCCCAAGCTGCCGTGTGACACACTCAGATTATTTTCTTTTATGATTAGGGTGCTGTGCTGCTTCTCCGGCTGGAGTGGCCTCCTGCCTCAGCCTCCCTGATCACTGGCACAGTGGCTGGATGTGCGACCTCCAGGCCCTACCCACTGGTGTGCAGAGTGAAGCTGCAGCTACTGCATCGTCACGTTCTGTCGTGACGGCGGCTAAGCGGACACTCCTCCTTCACGGGCCCTTTGGGGCCACTGAGCCTTCCTGTCTGCTGCCCAGGTGCCATCAGGAATTGGGGGAAAGCCGGGCGTGGTGTGTTTCACGCCTGTAATCCCAGCACTCGGGAGGCAGAGGCAGGAGGTGTGTTTGAGGCCGGCCTGGGCTACATAGTAAGCTCAGGGCAGCCTGAACTACAAAGCGAGTATAAAAAGAAAAAAAAAAAAACTGAATTGGGGGAAAGGTGAGGAGGCTTTGACACCAGCTCGGCCTTTGACCCCGTGGACTTTGCCAGCCGCCCACAGGCAGCAGGTACTGCTCTGGCCACAGTGCTGGACTGTGGGGCTGGGCCAGCCTGCATTTCCAGTTCCGCCAGGGGCGCCTGGGGGAGGACGTCCTGGCCCCTCCGTGAACCAGGACACCTGATTTTTTTTCCCTAGTACTGGGGATGGAACTCAAGGGCTGTGAACCACGCTATATCCCCAGCCCTTTGAAAAAAAATTGTTCTGTTTTGAGAAAGAACACTGGTGAGTCACCAAGTTGTCCAGGCTTCATGTTGTGGGCACCCTGCCTCAGCCTCCAGAGTGCTGGGATGGCAGGGGTCTGCCTTCTCACCAGAGGGCTGGGTTCGTGTCCCCTGGGGGGCTTCTGATGGAAGAGGACAGCCAAAGTCCCCACCCCGGGACCCGACGGTGTCGGGGCAGCCAGGACAGTGGAGGTGGCAATGCATTTTCTGGGTGGCAGGGTGATGTGCAGGGTCCCAGGGGTGCCAGGGCAGGGTTCTGGGGCACAGGAAGCGGCGGGGCAGATGACTTGCCTTGGGGGAGGGCAGGATGGCGTCCGCATCCTCCCGCAGGTGCACAGGGGCCTCCTTCACACCACTACCCATGCCGGGCCGCTCCTGCTGGGCGGCGCCTCCGTCCTGGGGAAGAAAGGGGTTGTGAGTTCAGGCCCGCAAGGCCACCTCCCCAGCCGGGGGCTCAGCACTGTCACTACGACAGGACTGGCTTCAGCCTCCCTGGCTGACAGAGACAGCTAACCCCAGCGGATGCCACGTGCTGGGCAGCCGGCTGACAAACTCTTCTTGCACGTGACCACGACAGTGCATTTCTAACGTGGTGCCAGCAGGGCAGACTGACATTGTAGGTGGCGGCTATGGGGACAGGTTGGGCGTGCACCCCATCTTCGGCAGCAGACTGGGCTGAGTCTGGGGACGCACCTGTGTCCGCTGGGCCAGAGGCGCCTGGCTGACCTCCCTGCACATCCCCTGAACGCTCGGCCTGGCCGAGGGCTGGGAGGGAGGAAGACACAGGCCGGGGGTAGCTCGGTGTCGCGTCTGCCTGGCCAGTGCAAGGTCTTGAGTTTGAGGTTCAGCACTAAAGAAAGAAGGGCCAAAAAACCTGCCTGGAAAGGGGACATAACTGTGAAGAAAGCTCGAGGGTCTCCACCCACATGCCGGAGCTGAGCGGGCAGCAGAGCGGGGCGTAGCAGACAGGAGGCCCCAGGCTCGGCTGCCAGCACGCGAAGCTAAAAACGAATGAAACATCTAAAAACTTAATAGCCATCAGGAGGACGCCGATGACAGGCGCGCCCAGAGTACAATATCCACGCCAGAGTATAACATCCTAAGAAAACAGCCGGCCGCGGTGGCGCATGCCTCTCAGCCCGGGAGGCTCAGAAGTTTGGGCCCAGCCCGGGCCACACAGGGAGACCGGCACAGAAAGAACCGAAGCTTCTCTCAGGCCAGCACAAAGCAGGCGCTGCAGCCCGGCCCCCCGCACACCCTGGCCTCTTTCCCAACCCTTGGCCTGTGGGACACAGGGCCACCGCTCCACGTCACCCTGATGCGGTGGACCCGGGGGTGCCCTCGGGCCAGGTACGCGGGCGTGCTGGACCCAGATGGCCCGTCCCTGGGGTGGGGGCTGGTGGCTTCCGTACAGCAGCCATCCGAGGGAGGTTTCGGTGACTGTGGGGCCTGCGACACGGGTCCCAGCCGAGGGTGTGGGAGAAGCCCGGCTGTGAGCAACAGACCATGCCACCCACAGCCTCCCTCTGCACAGAGACCAAGGTGAAGACCCAGCCCTGGGCACAGTGTGACCAGGCCACCATGCAGCCAGCTCGGAGCCAATAGGACCCTTAGGAGGCGGAAGCTGGGCCACTGGAGATGGCCTTGCAGGGGCCGCTGAGACCTCGCCGCGCCACCTGCCCCGTCTTTCTTTGTGTGGTACCCAGGGCCTCTGCACTGAGCCCCACCCCGACCCCTTTTTATTTCTGACTTTAAGATGAGGTCTCACAATCCTCCCGCCTTGGCCTCCCGATTGCAGGATGGCAGGCGGGGTCAGCAGGAATGAGACCCTTGGGAAAGGGCCTTCGCAGGTGCCACGGGCCGGAGGGGGCTCCTGAGAAAGTTACACAGGTTAGAAGACAGGGAGGCTGGAGGGGCCGGTGCTCCGCCTGGACAGTCACCTGCTCGGCCCAGCCCCGCTGCCCTGCCCTGCTCCGGATCCCCGGTGCAGCGCCAGCTCCTGGACCAGGGCAGAAGGTGTATGCGCTGGGGGTGGAACCCCGGGCCCTGTGCATGCCAGGCAAGTGCACGCCACTGGCTGCTCCTCGGCCTTGCACAACTATAGAGTTAAAAAAAAAACAACAAAAACCCACTATGGAGTTGCTGGCCTGGGGGTATACACTTGTAATCTCAGTGGTTCAGGGGGCGGGGATGACAGGCCTGCACCACCAGGAGCTGAGGAATGTGTAAATTTTTTTTTTTTTAGGTTTTTTGAGACAGGGTCTCGCTTTGTGGTTCAGGCTGGCCCTGAGCTCAGCCTCCAACTCACATCACAATCCTCCTGCCTCTGCCTCCCGAGTGCTGGGGTGACAGGCGTGAGCCACCACGCCCGGCACTGTGGTAATGTGGTACTGGTTGCTGCTGGGTGTGGGTCTCCACACCCAGTATTGTTATGTGGTTACCGGGGAATTGAACCCGGGCCCTTGCACTTGCAAGACAGCTAACTCCCCGGCCCGGAATGTGTAAATTTTTAAACGCATATTACAGAAAGAGACACCTGGCCATGAATCGTCCTCAGCCCCCCCCCACTTTGAACCATTCTGCCCTTTGTCCTGAACATCTTTAGCTGCGCTGTCCTGGCCGCCTCGATGTCCTGAATGGACTCAAGACGAACGTTCACATTTCCTGGTCAGTGGCTTTGGAGCCATCAAGTCGCAGGTGCCGGATCTGGGGACTGAGCTGGTCGAGGGCACAGCGTGGAGTGTTACGGGCCGCCCTGCTGCGGGGCGCTCACGAGCTCTCACCACCGTGTGAAGATGCTCAGGAGAGTGGACTTCCGGGCAGCCGAGGGGCAGAGCTTCACACGGGTTCCTGGCCACGGGGTTTAGGCTCTAACAAACTTCTCACACTTCAGTATTCACTATATATTCCCATCCCACCTCATGGAGTGGGGGCAACAGGGCGTCCTTGGGGGTCACGTGGGGGAATCTCTCCTCAGGACACAGTAACATCTCCTAACCAAGAAAACTGACCCAATGACGGTGACTGGGAGCCGGAGCCTGCGCTGTGCCAGGGGCCGCCCGCCCCCGCAGGATACAGCCTCCAGCTGCAGCTGGGAAGGTGCTCGCGGAGATGGGGCAGTTCAGGTCGTGGGGCAAAACACAAGCAGGCAGGCCGCACCCCAGGGGGGAAGAGCAAGGCAGGCAGCGGACCCACAGGGGAGCCTCGGGACCTCTGATCTGTTTCTAGTAAAGTTACCCCCAAATAAAAAGTCAGGGGCTGGGGAGTTAGCTCAGTGATTCTGGCACCTGTCTTGCAAGCACAAGGACCCAGGTTCGATCCCCGGTAACCACATACCATACTGGGTGTGGAGACTCACGCCCAGCAGCAACCAGTACCACACACCACAGCGCCGGGCGTGGTGGCTCACGCCTGTAATCCCAGCACTCGGGAGGCAGAGGCAGGAGGATTGTGATGTGAGTTGGAGGCTGAGCTCAGGGCCAGCCTGAACTACAAAGCGAGACCCTGTCTCAAAAAAACCTTTAAAAAAAAGTCAGGGAAAGAAAAAGTGCCTCAAGAGCTGGGCACAGTGCTGCGTGCCTGGCATCCCAGCACTCGGAGGCAGAGGCAGGAGGGTTGCCAGTGTGAGGGCAGCCTGGGAAGACTCTTAGAATGAATCAGAAAGTACTGGGGTGTGGCTCAGAAGCAGAGTGCTTGCTAACCATGTACAAGGTGGCCCTGGGTCCGTGCCCAGCAACACACACACACACACACACACACACACACCAGCAAAAACCAAACAACCAACTCGGGGGAGAGAGAAGTGGCTGCTCCTGGAGGGTAGCTCACACAGCGGCCGGGCAGGACAGGCCATGACCGGGTCTGAAGGCAGCTGGGTCCGTCCTGGGCGTGAGAAAGGACAGCCAGGCACTTGGCAGCATCGGGCACAAGCGGGGGCCTGACCACCCACCGCTGCCAGGGCTGCCCTGGACAGGGGCGTTCAGCCAGTTCCTGGGGACCACGGCCTGGGCTGTGACCTCCCGCCTGGAGCCTGCCCAGAAGCCTGCAGGGACCAGCAGAAGCCGGAGCCAGGAGCAGAAGATGCACCAGGCCTTACACAACTTAAAAACGTATTGGCCTCGCTCCAGCCGGAGCTGGTGATGTCCACGCAGAGGCTGGACTCTGGGCTGGGGAGGAACGGCCAGGGAGAAACAGGCCGGGGCGGCGGACGCATTGATGTCAGTGGGCAGAAGAGCTGGACCCAGGTGGCTCAGGCCAGCGTGGGCCGCCTGCAGCCCAGACTCTGATGCGCCCCCGCCCCAGATTCCAAGCAGCACAACCAGGTCAGGGGCGCTGATGGCCCAGGCTGGAGCTTTAGAAAGTGAACACAAAGCACATCTGCGGGCGGGCCCGGCGGGCGGGCGTGCAGCTGCAGAGCCGAGGGCTTGCCTGGCCGGTACGAGCCACCCCGGTGTGTTTTTGCATCTGTAGCAAGCACGTGCAGGCTTTTCTCCCTGTCACTGCCGCCGCCGAGGCCGGGACAATGAAGCTTGACGACTATTAGCATAAGCACTCACAGCACTGGGCATCCTAGCCCGCTGAGAGGGGGTGAAGTCCTCAGGGAATCCGGGGTTCCCCGAGCTGCCCAGAGGACCCGCCGGGCCAAGGGGGCGGCCAGGGGTCGCCATGTCCGGCTGCGCGCCTGGGCGGGCTGGCAGGTGACACCCCTCGGAGCTCGTCCACAGGCCCCGCTGCCTCCTGCGCTGTTTGTAGCCGCTGATTCACAGTTCGGCAGCTTTTCTCCCAAATGCCCACGATCGGAAGGAACTTGGACCCTGGACTGTGTGCAGAGCTGAGATGGGACAGCTTGGGAAAGGGCCTCAGGTCTACATGTGGAATTTGCTGAGGCTCCCCACACAGCGCGGAAGCCCTGCAGGGTGGCGCAGCTCTGGAATCGCAGCACTCAAGAGGCTGAAGCAGGAGACCTCTGAGCGTGAAACCAGTTTAGCAAGGTTTTCTCAAAATGAAAAATGGAAATGCAGAGGGCTGGGGTGTGGCTCAGGTAGGGGACTTTCCTGGAGCACAGAGCCTACCTTCCATCCGCAGTCCCGCAAGGAAACAAGAAAAACACGCTCCAAGTACTCGGCTGAGCACGGGAAGGACCAGACCCCTGTCCTGCTGCCCCCGCGAGGGGCCGCCCCTCCGGCCGCGTGCAGACTGCATTTGCCGATGAGGGATCCAGACACTTATCGCCACAGGGGGTCCGGGGCTGGCTCGGGGCCCTCGCTAGTGTCCACAGGCCTCGGTTCCTCCAGCACCGTGACAAGCCAGCTGGAAGGGGAGCCCGCAGCAGAGTTACAGCGCAGCGGGGTCCCAGAGGGCTGCAGGTGGGAGGGGTGTGACTCGGGTGCAGGTTCAGTTGTACAAGATGAAGGGGGGACAGTGGTGACAACTGCACAACAAAGGGAAATTCTGGAATGCCACTGACCTGTAGGCTGAAAAAGTTCAAATGCAAGGAGGCTGGGAGCGGGTGTGCTGACACGTCTCTGTGAACCTGCCACTCTGGGAGGCTGAGGCAGGAGGACTGCAAGTTCCAGACCAGCCCAGGAAACTCTGAGACTTACTGAGACTCTGTCTCCAACTTTTTATTTTTTTAGTTTTTTTGAAACAGGGTCTTCTTTTGTAGTGCAGGCTGGCCCAAAATTCACTATGTAGCCCAGGCCAGCCTCGAACTCACAGCAATCCTCCTGCCTCTGCCTCCACAGTGCTGAGATTACAGGCGTGATCTGTCTCCAACTTTTAAAGAAATTTTTTTTAAATGGCTGTGAGGGGCCAGGGATTTAGCTCAGTGGTTGTGGCGCCTTCAGAGTTCAATCCCAGTAACCACATACAACAATGCCAAGCATGGAGACTCACGCCCACCAGCAATCAGAACCACATACCACAGTGCAGGCATGGTGGCTCACTTGGGAGGCAGAGGCAGGAGGATTTCTGTGAATTCAAGGCTAAACTCAGGGCCAGCCTGAACTACAAAAGCAAGACCTTGTCTTAAAAAAACAAAAAAAGGCCTGGGGATATAGTTCAGTGTGGAGGCTATAGGTTCATTTCCTGGAACCACACACACACACAAATAAACAAAAACAGAGCGGTCGATCCCCTTCTGGTGTCAATGGCATCCCAGATAACCACTGAGGGGATGGCAGGGCTGCCCTCCTCTGCACCCCAGAGGACCCAGTGACAACTCACACTCCTTGTTCGGGGCGCTGGACCCGAGGACTGGGACCTAGGGCTCTGAGGTGAGCCCCAGGGAGGGAAAGTGGGGACAGGTGAGATCTGGAACAGACTGGACACAGCTGCCCACCCCATGGCCTCCAGGGACCCTGCAGGGCGCTGCAGCGTCAGTGTGTTCTGGCCCGGACTCCAGTGCCCAGCCTTCCGAGGGGCAGCCTTGGCAGGGTGGGGGAGCGCGTGGGGGCGGGCTGGC
>PVIR01026036.1:0-24240 GCA_004026965.1 Petromus typicus | reverse complement strand
TGATTTTAACTTGGTACACGGTGAAAGAGTTAGATCTAGTTTTAGCCTTTGGCAAGTTAAAGCCCAGTTTTTCCAGCACCATTTGTTAAAGAGGCTATCTTTCCTCCATTGAGGATTTTTGGCTCCTTTGTCAAAGATGAGGTGGCTCAGTGTATCTGGAGTAGTTGCTGGATCTTCTAGTCTACTCCATTGATCCTCGAGTCTGTTACTTTGACAGTACCATGCAGTTTTTATCACAGTGGCTTTATAGTATAGTTTCAGGTTTGGAGTTGTGATCCCCCCCACCATGTCCCTGTTGCTTAGAATTGCTTTGGCTATTCTAGATCTTTTGTGGTTCCAGATGAAAGTTTGAATTTTTTTCTCTAGATCTGTGAAATATGCTGTTGGGATTTCAATCAGGATTGCATTGAATGTGTAGAGTAGTTTTGGGAGTATAGCCATTTTGACAATATTGGTTCTTCCTACCCAGGAGCAAGGTATGTCTTTCCATTTTTTGATATCATCTTCTATCACCTTTTTCACAGTGCTATAGTTTTCAGAGTAGAGGTCTTTCACCTCCTTTGTTAGATTGATTCCTAAGTATTTTATTTTTTGTGGTGCTATTGTGAAAGGGACTGACTCTCCAATTTCTATCTCAGTGGGTCTACTGTTTGTGTGTACAAAGGCTATTGATTTTTGAACGTTGACCTTGTAACCAGCTACGCGGCTAAAATTGGCGATTAGGTCCAGCAGTTTTTTAACTGAGTTTTTAGGATCCTCTAGATAGAGTATCATGTCGTCAGCAAACAATGGCAATTTAACTTCTTCTTTTCCAATCTTTATTCCTTTTATTTCTTTCTCTTGCCTGATTGCTATGGCTAATATTTCCAGAGCTATATTGAACAGAAGTGGTGAGAGAGGACACCCTTGTCTTGTTCCTGATCTTAGGGTGAAAGGTTTCAATTTTTGACCGTTTAGTATGATACTGGCTGAAGGTTTCTTGTAGATAGCTTTTATTATTTTGAGATACAGACCATCTATTCCGATCTTCTGTAGAGTTTTGAACATAAATGGCTGTTGTACTTTGTCAAATGCTTTTTATGCATCAATTGAGATGACCATGTGATTTTTGTCCTTAAGCCTGTTAATATAGTGTATAACATTGATTGATTTACGTATGTTGAACCATCTTTGCATCCCTGGGATGAATCCAAGTTGGTCAGGGTGTATAATCTTTTTGATAATTCTCTGTATTCTGTTTTCCAGGATCTTATTGAGGATTTTGGCATCAATATTCATTAGAGATATTGGCCTATAGTTCTCTTTTTTGGTTGGGTCTTTCTCTGCTTTTGGAATCAGGGTATTGGTTGCTCACAGGAATGAGTTTGGGAGTACTGCTTCCTTTTCAATTTCATTGAACAGTTTCAGAAGTAGAGGCACTAACTGTTCTTCAAAAGTTTTATAGAATTCTTCAGTAAAACCGTCAGGTCCAGGGCTTTTCTTTGTTGGCAAGTTTTGAATTACATTTTCAATTTCACAGATTGTTATTGGGGCATTTAACATTTCTATATCTTCTTTATTCAGTTTTGGGAGTTCATATGTGTCTAGAAATCTATCCATTTCTTCTACATTTTCCATTTTATTAAAGTATAAATTTTCAAAGTAGGTGTTTATTATCCTCTGGACTTCCTCTGGGTCAGTAGTAATTTCTCCGTTCTCATTCCTAATAGCATAGATATGAGCCTTTTTTTTTCCCTTTCTTAAATGAGGTTGGCTAAGGGTCTATCAATTTTGTTTATCCTCTCAAAGAACCAGCTTTTGGATTCATTGATTTTTTGAACCGTTCTCTTCGTTTCTATTGCATTAATTTCTGCCCTGATCCTTATAATTTCTTGCCTAGTGCGAGCTTTTGGTTTGTTTTGCTCCTCTCTTTCTAGTTGCTTGAGGTGCAGCATTAAGTTGTTTATTTGAGCTTGCCCCGTTTTCTGGATGTAGGCCGTCACTGCTATGAATTTTCCTCATAGAACTGCTTTCATTGTGTCCCATAAATTTCTATATGTTGTACTGGGGTTATCGTTTAGTTGTAAGAACTGCTCAATTTCTTCTCTAATTTCTTCTATGACCCATTGGTTGCTCAGCAGAATGTTGTTCAGTTTCCATGTGTTTGTGAAGATTCTGGGCATTCCTTTGCTATTCAGCTCCAATTTCAGGGCACTATGGTCTGACAGTATACAAGGAATAACTTCAATCCCTTTATATTTGCTTAAACCTGTTCTATGAATGAGCACATGGTCTATTTTGAAGAATGATCCATGAGCAGCTGAGAAGAATGTATATTCTGACTTTGTGGGGTGAAATACTCTGTAGGCATCTATTAAGTCCATTTGCTGAAGAGTCTGGTTGAGCTCAAGGATTTCCTTAGTGACTTTTTGTCCAATCGATCTGTCTCTTTGTGACAGTGGGGTATTGAGGTCCCCTACTATGATTGTATTGGAGTTTATCTGGTTTTTCAAGTCTCTTAATATTTGTTTTATATAGGTGAGTTCATTAGAATTTGGAGCATAGATATTTAAGATTGTGATTTCTGTGTCTTGGATTTTTCCCTGAACTAAAAGATAGTGTCCATCTTTATCTCTCTCTATCAGCTTTGGCTTGAAGTCTATTTTGTCTGCAAATAAAATCGCCACTCCTGCTTTCTTGCTGTTTCCAGTCGCATGGAGTATTGTTTTCCATCCCTTTACTTTTAGTCCATGGGTTTCTTTCTGAATTAGGTGTGTTTCTTGTATACAGCAGATTGTAGGATCTTGGTTTTATTTTTATTTTTTTTTTTAGGGTTTTGGAGACAGGGTCTCACTTTGTAGTTCAGGCTGGCCCTGAGCTCAGCCTGAAACTCATCACAGCAATCCTCCTGCCTCTGCCTCCTGAGTGGTGGAATTACAGGCATGAGCCACCATGTCCAGCACTGTTGTATGTGGTACTGTTTGCTGCTGGGCGTGAGTCTCCACACCCAGTATAGGTATGTGGTTACCGGGGATCGAACCCAGGTCCTTGTGCTTGCAAGACAGGCGCTGGAACCACTGGGCTAAATCCCCGGTCCTGTATGATCTTGTTTTTTGATACACTCTGCCAGTCTGCATCTCTTAATTGGCGCATTGAGTCCATTGACATTAATCGTTATGACTGATATAGGTAAATTTAGTGCTGCCATGTTTTCCTGGTCTTGGCTGTGTTATTCTACTTTTGCCCTTTCCCCATCAGTTTCTTGTTTGGTCCCATGGGTTGACTCGGTTAGTTCTCATGGATTTGTAACTTTCCTTATTTTTCTCCAAGATATTCTTTAAAATGTTTTGGAGCACAGGTTTTGTATTTGTGAAGTTTTTCAGGTGTTCTTTGTCTTTAAAGTATCTTATTTCCCCATCAATTTTGAAGGATAATTTTGCAGGATACATCAGTCTGGGTTGGAAGTTGTTTTCCTTTAGGGCTTGGAAGATTTCACTCCAGGCTCTTCTTGCATTGAGTGTTTGAGTTGAGAAGTCCGCTGTGATCCTGATGGGCTTCCCTTGGAATGTAACTGTTTTCTTTTCTCTGGCTGCTTTTAGTATTTCATTCTTTTTTTGAATATCTGGGACTTTTATGATGATATGCCTAGGTGTAGATTTTTTCATGTCACAGGCATGTGGGGTTCTGTATGCTTCATATATTTGTATGTCCAATTCTTTACCTTTTTCTGTGAAGTTTTCTGTCATTATCTCTGTGAATAGGTTTTTGATGTCTTTAGCATTGTCTCCTGCTTTCTCAGTGACCCAATCAATCTTATGTTATTCTTCTTTGAATCATCTAGGAGCTGTTGGATTGACTTTTCATTATCACTTGCTTTTTTCCATAGATTATTCCTTTCCAGTTCATTGGTTGAGATCCTGTCTTCTAGGTCTGAAATTCGGTCTTCTGCCAAATTCATTCTATTGCGCAAGCTTTCATTTTCTTTCTTAATTTCCTGGGCTTCTGCTTGTAGGTGTTTAAAAGGTTCCAGTCTTTTGCTATCTTGGTTTCTATCAACTCCATGATTTCCTCTTTAGCTTTACTAATCATTGTGTTGACAGTGTCCAATATCTCTGCTTTCATCTCAGAGATCAAATGTGATTTCCATTTTACTAGATCTGCTTTGGTTACCATTTCTGAGGGCCCTGGAGACTGGGCTTCACACTTCTCCATTTCCCTTCCCCCTGTGTACTTGGAGGTGAGGATCTTTGTGTCTGAGATTTTGAGTGCTTCCTCATCTCTGACCTGCCCTGTTTTCTGGCGCTGTTTGTTGCACGTCACTTTCTTCTTAATAGTTAGGAACCTTAAAATAGCAGTGTTTCCTGGGTTGTTCTTTGCAGTCTCTATTGGGACCTAAAGAAAAACCCGTAGTTCTAGCACACCATATGAGGCACTCAATCAATACAATCAGAACACCTTCTCCTGTCTGCTTTAGAATCAGGGAGACTGTGGCTCCTGAACTGCTACAATGGCACTGTCTGAGTTTGCAATGGGCCCACCTGCTCAGCAATACAGAGCCTCTGGGTTCACTTTTGCAGTTGGCCTGGAGGCCAATAGGCTGTAGGCCCTATGCAGTTGCAATGGTAGGGGCTGTTGTTCTAACAGGTCCACCTACTCACCAATTCAAGCTGACTGCATGTGCTTCTGCAGTTACTGTGGAGAAAATCAGACTCTGACCTGCTAACCTCAGTCTCTGGGTGCTCTTCCGGTGTAGGCCTGGAGGCCAGTAAGCTCTAACCTCGGCGCAGATTCGGTGACGCAGACTCGGTGCCACAATCACCGCTTCCCGAGCCGCCCGCTGCTAAACTCAGTCCCTGGGCGCTCTTCTGGTGTTAGCCTGGAGGCTAGTAAGCTCTAACCCTGGCCCAAATTTGGTGACACAGACTCGGTGCCACAGTCGCCATCCCCCAAGCTGCCTGCTGCTAAACTCAGTCCCTGGGCGCTCTTTTGGAGTGGGCCTGGAGGCCAGTAAGCTCCAACCCTGGCGCAGCTTCGGTGGCACAGTCACCGTTTCCCGAGCCTCCCACTGCTAAACTCAGTCCCTGGGTGCTCTTCCGGCGTGGGACTGGAGGCCAGTAAGCTCCAAACCCAGTGCAGATTCAGTGGCACAGTCGCCGTTTCCTGAGCTGCCTGCTGCTAAACTCAGTCCCTGGGCGCTCTTCCAGCGTTGGCCTCGAGGCCAGTAAGCTCTAACCCCGGCGCAGAATCAGTGACTCAGACTCATGCCGCAGTTGCCGTTTCCCGAGCCGCCCACTGCTAACCTCAGTCCCTGGGCGCTCTTCCGGTCTTGAGAAGAATTTTTGAGAAAAGGAAACTTTCTATCCTGCTGATGGGAATGTGAACTAGTACAACCACTGTGAAAATCAGTAGGGAGAAGCCTCCGTTTTTATGGTTCATATGTCAAGATAATTCTTAGGCAGCAGCAATGTTGGTTTTAAACAAGACTGCATTCCAGGAGTTAAATTATCCCCTGGCTCTTACAAAGACTGACATCAATCACTTTTGGACACTTTATCCTTGCCATTAACTGAAGGAGGAAAACAACTTTCTAAGCAGCTCTAATTAGTCCAGCTTGCACCTGAGAACCAGCTACAGGCCCCTGGAAGACAGTGGAACCTGGAGCACCTAGGTCTTTAGTGATACAACAGGGCCACACAGTGGAGAAACAGTTCTTAGCTGAGAATGATTCTGTACAGAAAAACAAGCAAGTACTCAACCCAGATGTCTTCTAAGTCAGAATTCACAGCCCTTGAGAGGCTGAGACAGGAACCTCTCCTGTAGTGATGCTCCGTTTCAAAGAAATACAAGGGCTGAGGACTTACCCCCAGTGGTTCTGGTGCCTATTTCACTACTTCAGGGTCATGAGTTTGATCCTCAGTACAAAAAAAAAAAAAAAGGAAGAAACATATCACAATACAACTAAAATAAAACA
This sequence comes from Petromus typicus, assembly GCA_004026965.1. Classification (NCBI taxonomy): domain Eukaryota; kingdom Metazoa; phylum Chordata; class Mammalia; order Rodentia; family Petromuridae; genus Petromus; species Petromus typicus. The sequence continues at coordinate 18,290 of PVIR01026036.1, read as the reverse complement.
CTATATCCTCTGCAGTGCATACCGTGTGTATCTGCACATTTACAAAGATCCCAGTGACATTGTCTTAATTTCCAATTCAGGAATTAGTGAAACCATAGCAAAGAATTACCAAAAGAATAGTACTCTGTCCATTTCGCCCAGCAGGCAACTCATCTCATCCTCCCTGACCACATGCTCTGTTGATGTATCTTAAAATGGTCCCTTCTATGTACTTTCCTGTTTCTTTGTCACCTGTCATGCTTGTCATTTTTTTTGAAGGACTGAATCATTTTTACCTGTCATGTTGCAAAAACAAATCTACCAACAGAATGTCCTTCTCATTTCCTTTCTCAGTTTTTCTCTTTCCTTCACCTTTGGTTATCTCTTCTTGACTGTTACTCTCCTGGTTAGAAACAAAACTAAACCCTCATTCCATCCACTGATACTTCGCTCTAGTTTCTTCATAACAGTTTTCAGATCCTAACCTTAAATAACTCTCATTTAATTCTCTCTGTTTCTCTCTGCCTCTGTCTCTCTCCCTCTCCGTCTCTCTTCCCTCGTTTTCTTTCCCTCTCCCTCTACATAAAACACGAATTGCAAATAGGCATCAGATATTTTAATTTGAGTATATGGTTAGTCAATCAGATTACTTGGGTTTACTTCTTCTACTCCTAATACTAGTATTTTCCAGGTAGTGATCCCAAAATACAGGTCTCTTGTCGTGGGAATAAGCCTAGAAACTAACTATCTTGTCATGGGAATAAGCCTAGAAACTAAACGTTTGGCTTGTACACACTAGGTGCTCCTAAATATTTGTTCAAAGAATGAATTGGGGAAAACATTGTATTTTTGTATGTTTTCTTAAAGTGTTGTAAAATAAATGAAAGAGATTTATTTAATTTTAATTTAGTCTTCATGCTGAGGATCCTATGTGAGACACTCAGGAAGGCCTTCCTCCATAAGGCATTTTCTTCTGGCTCCCGTTTAAAAGCTAATTTTCATAACAGGAAAAGTTATGGTGGAGGAGGAGGTGATGGCTGGTATGGATAGTGGCTTTTGTTGGGCCAAGCACAGCTTCCGGCTCTAAAGATGTTGAAAAGTATGGAGCAGTGTATGGAAAGGCACTGGGGATGCTTCCTGGACAGCAAACAGCTCTTACAGAACAGCAGTCTGATGAGCTCAGTGCAAATGATTCAGAAACATATGGGTTCAATTTCCCTTGAAATACACATGGCTTTAACAATTAAACACCACAGCAATTAGTAGGGAAAAGAATACGCAATGGGGACTTGATGAAGTCCATTTGAGAGCATGGATGAGGTCTTCAGTGAGCCTCACATGGGGTCACTCCCATGGAACACATGGGGTTCTTACGGACTAGCTACAGGAAATGTAGGGTCCTTGGCCAATGGCAAACTGTCAGGAACATTAATAGAACTTTCACAGCAGCTGTGTTGGACAAAAGGTAGCTTTGATCCTAAGAATAATGGATGGAGTAGAATTATACATCTTTGGGCTACACTTTTCCCCTTTTTTAGACTGATTACATACATACAGAGCGTGTGTGTGTGTGTGTGTGTGTGTGTGTGTGTGTGTGTGTGTGTGTGTTATGACAGTTTTCCAAGGAACTAAAATCTCTCCAAAGCCATTATCTCACTTGATTTTGTATGTAAAGAGGTATATATGATTACTCCAGTTCCATTTAGGGGAGAGAACATGAACAGAGAAGAAAGAGAGATTATCTCACTGTGTACCCGGTCACAGTCTGGCCGGCCAAGAGCCTGCTGACTGCTACTCTGTGATCCTCCCTGCCTTGAGATTAATAAAGCCATGTACAGCATTACTATATATTAACTTGAAAATTGGGTCTCCTAAGGGGAATTCTGGCTTTTTCCAATGAAGCTGTAGCACTTGGCAACTGGTGAGGAAGATGCAATTAATTTTTCTCTCATGAGTAAAATCATTATATAAAGTACCCTGGCAGCCTCCAGGGCCAGATCCAAGATGCTGAATTATATATGACTAAAGCCAAGTCTTCCATCAAAAGGCTCAGGACCCAATTGCAAAACCAAAAGGCCATGTTCTTGTACATCACCATCATTATTTAATGGGTGCAGCAGTTTTCCAAGCAGCTCTTACTCTAGGAAGATGGGCCTCCTCATTCTGAAGTATGGTGAATGTATTCCTTTTACAATGACAGCAAGTATTCTACAGGATCTAATGTTCTGGAGTTTTCCTTATCTAATTTGTCTTTCTCAAATATTCTCCCTGATACACACACACACACACACACACACACACACACACACACACACACACATGCATGCACACACATGCATGTGCACATATACACATATGCACATAAAGATGGTCTCCAGGATTTATTTCCTATAGTATTTTAGAGGTGGAGAAAACTTTACAGGTGATGCACAACAATGGGTCTCAGTCTTTGCTGAGCACTAGACTCTTGGGATATGGATATTTTAAAGTAGCACATGCTTCAGGAGGTCACGTGCTTCCTCCAAGAGGCCCTACTTCAATTCAGAATCTAGGCCAATCTACATGTTAAAGTGCACCAACAGGCAGATCTTACTGTCTCTGAGAATCAGCTCACCCTGAAAGGCGTGGTCCCTTCCTGGTTCCACAGTGCTCCATGATAGCAAGTTATCTTCAGAAGCACAGAAAAAAAATTAAATACTATGAATAATCCAATGCCATATAAAGATGATAAAGACAAAAAAATCTAAAGAATTTAATCATATTTTGCTGTTTATAATTTTCTTGCATTACAAATCCCTTTTTTGTCTTCCTAGAAACTCTGATATCTCTACTCTGGTGTCATCCTATGAATACCAAGTTGAAAGGCAGCAAGGGCCACTGTGAGGCCTGGACACCAGAACTCGTGATTCCAACCCCAGACTTCTGCTCATGCTCAGAGAGAGGCTCAGCTTTGTCCTTGGATAACTGCAGTGCACATGAGCCCTGGATTGTTTACAGACCACTGGCAGTTTGTCTCTCACACTGTGACAGGTGATACCAGCCTGGGTTATGATGTGTTAGAGAACAGGACTGCGAGCTCTCACTCTGCAGAGCAGAGCAACACTTCTTCGGTGTGATGGGTTGGATGTGTGAGTTTTTCTAAAACAATAAAATGAGAAAAGGGAGATCTATAAAACATATAAAACCTTGATGAGCTGGCCATAGAGAGGGCTGTAGGCTCTGACAGGCAGCACATGGCACGTACCCCTGCAAACGGACAACATGTTGTTTTCTTTAATGACAAATGTGTCCTTCAATGAAAAAAAGATGCAGTTCTGGCTCTAGGTCATACCCTACAGTTCTTCCACAGCTCTAAGGACATCAAACACTGACACAGAGTCCTTTACCCAACTTCTCAGGAGCAGTGAATCAAGTCAGAAAAGTCATTTACCCTCACTCCCAAGGTACCAGAGGGGAGGAAAAGTCATTTCTTCAGACTCCATCCTCCCCACACAGCCATTTGTTAGTTTCCTCAGAGTTTGCATCGATCCCATTTGGACTCTTGCCCACGTGCACACCCAACAGACGCGCAAGCAGAGGCCGGCCCAGCTCCCTGGCCTCTTCTTCCCCAGAGCAGTGGGAAGGGCTGTGACGAGAGATGGCCGGGACCATCGCAACCTTCAAAGGTATCTGGGCTCCTCTCTGAGCTCTGATGAGCTCCCGAGTGTCTAGTGTTTTGAACAATTTTCTATCCACTGGCACCGATCCGGCATATGCTTCATCACAAGTAGCTTTTGAAGGATGCAGTTGAGGTTATTACCAACAACAGGAGGAAAGTTTTCTCACCCTCCCTTCCCCCACCAGCAGTAAGATCATCTGAACATGCAGACAACCCGTGCTTCTCGACTAATCAAACTGGATGGTTTGGACTAGCTACGCTCTTGATTCTGAGCCAAGAGGAGGGCAGGGAAGAACTCGGAGACCGCAACCCACGTTTCCATAAATGACGTTTACAGAGGGGAAGGAACTCAGCCAAGGTCTCACCAATGGGAAAGACTCCATTCACCCGGTGTAGGTAGAGGATCCAGGCCTCGGCCCCACACCAGTGCTCTCTAAAGGGCACGAGTGACTTGCGCAATTTTGTTCGATCACGCACAGACTTCTAGACCTGGTGTCCTTCGCGGAGTGTGTTGATTTTTCATCGCTGTTGAAGTGCTGAGTCATGTGGAAGATTTTATTACTAACTCATGTTCCCTGTGGAGAAGACTGATTTTGATTCATCTTTAGCCCTTGCAGCTCCCTTCCTGCCAATAAAAGGTTTTATCCTGCTGGCCAGCCCAGATTTACATGTCGAACAAACCCAGGGCAATATCAGGTAAATCGAGGATTTCCGTTCTTCTCTTTGTGCCTTCTGATAAAGGAATGGCATGATTTAAAGATGTCTTCAGGGACTCTGTTCCCTTACAGTAAAACAAATATTCTCTCTTGTTTTTAATTGATTTTATCGGTGACCTCCAAATATACACAATGATCTCATTCATCAGAGGGAATTTGTGAATTTGTATCTGTTCACGAGGGATCTTGATTGCTCTTTTTTCCCATTCCTCTCCCCTGCCTTCAACCCCCCTCCCTCTCCTTATTTACAAAAGTTTTGCTTCCATTTTTCCCTTTTCTCATTTTTTCTTTTCCCTTCCTTCTTTTCTCTCTCTCCCTCCCTAGTTCCTCTTCCCATTTGAACATTTCTTCCTATTTCAGTCTCACAGTATCTATTATACATTTTGGTTCTCAGTTACACTTTTAGTTTTCTCACACCAAAGAAACAATGTGATATTTACACGTACATGTCTGATTTACTTCACTTAAGGTTATAGTCTCTACTTACTTAGAAATTTCTATAATTTACCATTCTCTATGCCTAAGTAGTACTCCACTGTATTTTTAAAACCTACCTCTTCTTTATCCCTTCATCAGTTGGTGGGTATTTGGGCTGTTTCCCAGATCTAACTATTACAAACTGTGGTGCTATAAATGTAGATGTGCATACATTGCTATGATTTGATGCTTTTAATTCTTTCAGGAAGATACCAAGAAGGGAAACAACTGGGTCAAATGGAACTTCTGCTCTTAGTTTTTTGAGGAATCTCCACAACTGATTTCCATAATAGTTGCACTAATCTACACTCCCGTAACATGCTGCCTACAAGAAACACATCTGACTCTCTCTTTAAAATAGCCACCAGTAGAGCATACAGACAAAACACTGAGTTCCTTTTATTGCTAAGTAGAATGAAGGGAGAAGACAAAGTCAGCCTGGATAGATCCATGAAGTTTGAAAGAATTTATCAAGCAGCACGTATTTCCTTCATCAAACCTCTCAACTGTCCACCCATCCCCCAGCCTCAGAGTCCACAGTGAAACCAGCATCTTTTCCAGGACACACCCACACTCTCTTTTCTCCTTATATACTGTTCTCCTCTCCCCAACGCACACACCCAACCATACCTCTTGCTCCTCAGTGATACAGTGAACCAGTTGTGGCTGCCAAGTGTGTCCTTCTCATGCGTGAGCTAGAAAGAGCACATGTCAATACCTCCACCCCGAACTTCTCAGCCTTTTTATAAACACCTGCTCCTGCTTAGCACTGAGTGGTGTTATTATTGAGTTAGTACGAGGCACACAGTCTATGTTGGACTTTCTTTTTTCTCTCTCTCTCTTTTCTTTGCTCTTTCTTTCTTTCTTTCTTTCTTTCTTTCTTTCTTTCTTTCTGTTGAGACAGGGTCTCACTACATAGTTCAGGCTGTCCTTACACTCTTGGTGGTAACATGTCAAACAAATCCTCCTGCCTTAGCTTCCTGAATACTGGGATTACAGGCTTACATCACCATGCCCACCTGTGTTGGATTTTCTGAGAACTCCTAAGGCTAAGTAAAGAAGAAACATGGAATATAAACAGCCTTCATTCTTCCCCTAGCTCTACCCTGCTGCCTCCTGGCCATCATTACACCACTGGGCCCTCCCAGAAACCTTATTCCTCTCCTCCTACAAAATATTAAAATACAGCAGTTCCCAGATGACCACATAAATATGGGAGCTGGGAGATGAAACATTCTCCTCCTGTTTCTGGAACCACAGGAAAACACTTGAACTTCATGTTTCACATTCTTACCGTAAGAAAAATCCAGACCCCCCAGTAGGCTAATCATCTCCGTGAATGATAGGAGAGAGAGCAATGAACAACCTCCTGCTTCTGAGGCATTATTAAACAACTGAGCACACATTTCCGATTCATTGAAACACTGGGGGATGTGTCATTGTATTTTAACATCATGTTTTGAGAACATAATATTTATCAATTAACGTGTGCCTGTCAGTATATAGTACAATGACAGGTTAATGTCAATTTCGTAATGAAATTTCAGGAACCATTTGAGATTGATTTAAAATCATTTAAACTGGCTCTTAATAAAAGCCTTTTATTTGGAATGTCTGCTATTACATTATTAGACAGGCTTTACTGAATATAAAAGATTCTTAATCCGATTATATTAGGAAGCATAAACAGTATTGATGTATCTCATCATCGTTTTTCCTATCAAGTCTCATTGCACAGGAAGCCATTTGCAATTTCAGCAGACAAAGGTGAAATGACAAGAAAACTTGCAGTGGGACCCTGTGCATATGGACTGGTGTTCCCTGGCCACCGAGGGTCATCCTCTATGCTGGAATTGGTGTGTACACTGCAGTCCTTCTTATCTGCCCTCCCTTGGTTTCTGCAGCCCATATCCCACCCTTGACGTAGACGGAAGTTTCATCGTGCAAATCTCATGTAATATAGGTACTGACATTGAGATAGGAGTCTGACTCTCTTTTTAAAGTGTAAGATCACAGGCCACAATGTTGGGCTTCATCACTTCTCTTTTCTTCTTGGAACTAACAGTCAATGAGCACCTGCTTTGCGCCAGACACTACACATAGCTTTAGGGACACTGTCTCAGAGAAGTCAGATTTCCGATGTAAAGAGCCCAATTATTTACCTATAAAGTGATGATAATAGTAACACAAATATCATAGGCCAATACTTGAATGCTAGTCTTTTCTTTTTACTCTCACAGGGCAAAAAAATACCCTCACATGTGTTTAAAATATATACCTCTCAACACCCTAAAACAGGAACAATTTAAACTTTGAGGACAGTTTAAAATTTGAGATTGATGCATTGGAGAGGGAGATTATTAAATTTCCTTTCTCAGAGGGAATATAATTAACATGATCAGTTTGGAATTTTTTTCATGCCAAATTCGCTTTCTAGTCCTAAAATAATGTTGTGCAAATTATTGGCAAGTTGTTTCATGTTCATGCTTAATGAAAAGAAAAAAATCTTTTTCTTGTACTTAAATGCCTATTTAGTTTCGTTTGGGCCATTTCCTTTGAACTAAATGCAAATGAAGGAGGGCTGCTGCTATTTCATAATCTTCCTTTAATCAAGATCACTACAAAGCATCAGCCCACTGGGTGATGGGTGACATAAATCACATTAACTTAATTCTGTGTGTTTCATTAAAGGGCTCCATATTTTTAAACCAGAGTATCTGAATCAATGCCATAGGAGCTTTAATCATAATTGTAGATTGTATAAAACCAGTGATGTGCTCCTCCTTGGAAGGGGTGAGGATGAAGTGGCCATTCCTGCCTCCTGCTGGCTCATGAAAACCTGGCTGCCTTTCAGGTCACCTGCTTTGAAAGAACCACTGAGTAGCAGCCCCAGAATGCAATGGGAAATACAGATCTAACACAATGTGCTGACATGTAAGTACAATCTTTCTGTGTTCTTTATTTCTCTCACAGCTGATTTCTCCATATGCTTGTTTTCTCAACCATTTAAAAAGATAAAGTTGACAATATACAATCCTCTGAAAAATATCGCTTAATCTTTCTTTCCATTTAATACCATTTACTATCAGAGACTTCCTTTTTTATCCATAAGATAAATGTGCTTTGATACCCCCAGCCCTGATATTCTATCTTTCCACTCTTTTGGCACCTTTGTACAGTACAAAGATATTTTTCTTTCTTTTTTTGCATAGCAAACCCAATAAAGTTTCTGTGATATTCATGAAAGTACAGAAATTTTTAAGAGAAAAATCTTGCCTCTTGACAAGAAGATAAGAGAAAATCTCGGGCAAAAGATTGAGTGAAAAATATATGCAAGTTTGAAACATCTCAGTGAGAACAGGGTGTAACTCAGGGGCAGAGAGCCCACTAAGCATGCATGAGGTCCTGAGTTCCATCTGAGTTCCATCTCAAGAAAAAGAAGGGTGAGTGGTTATGACAGAAATTTTTGACTTGATCTTGTGCAGTTTTGGATTGATTGTTGGTGCCGTCTAATACAAAATTAGGCAGGTTTGATGGACTAAAACTTCTGTCTCCTTGGAAACACTTAGGACAGTGCATAGTTTACACTGGGAAGCAAGGGCTGCAGGTTTAAGAAGGGCACTTGCCATTAAGTTTGTTGCTCACATTGTTAATTTTCCTTTAAAATTGACAGGGTCATTGTTAGACATGGAGCTCAGAGGTGACGTGTTTTCTAACATCCATCTCCTCCTCTGGGAAACTACATAGGTACACATACATGGCGCAGTCTCTTGGGTTGGTTGGCAGTGAGTATTCAAGTTGGTCTGTTTCCCCTCATGAAGAATAACTTCTTTCTGAAGAATCAAAGGAAACCATCAGCAAGTCACTTGCATAAGTTCACCATTCCCTGGCTTAGAATTTGGATTCTCCCAATAGGGTGGGAAGAGCAGATCTATCCAGAGGGTTTGACTCTTTGTTTTGAATTATGGATCCCTCTTAGAATAATGATAAAAATTTCAAGCCTTTTCCCAAAAAATTGCACATACAAAAGAAATAACTGTTTTCAATGTCTGGAGTTTTTAGAGACAATTTCAGTGCAAATTAACATTGTAGGATCTGGATATTGAACAGCTTTACTTTTAATGGGAACTTTGACATTAACAGCATAACACTGAGGAATACTGCCCAAAGAAAGGTGTCTTTTGGAATCTCTCCTGATGACTGAAATAGCAACACTGAAGGTCCATTGAAAAGTTGGGTTCTGGGTTCTGGAATCTGGGTTTTGGGTTCTGGTTTCAGGGTGATCCCCAAAAGTGATTTTAGGTCTTCCAGGGCCAGTAGCTTTCAACTCTAGACCTCATAAGAATTACTAGTGGAGATTTTCAAAATTACACAGGCCTAAGAGGATTTGGAATCCTCAGTGTCAAAACTCACAGCAAACTAGAGTAACTGGTATCACATAAGGACACACAGATAGATCAGTGCAACAGGATAGAGATACAAGTAATAATCCCTTATGCTTAGCCTCAGTTGATTTTTTTATTTTTTCTTGAGGTCCTAAGGATTGAACTCAGGGCCTTTGCACTGAGCTATAGTACCAGACCTTACTTTATTTTTTATATGGAGACAGATTCTTGCTAATTCACTATATTGCAGGCTATATTAAAACTTGTGATCCTTCCAGCTCACAAGCATGAGCCACTACCAAAGGATCGAGATTACAAGTGTGAGTGGTTATCACAACTTACTCAGGCCAATTAATTTTGGTGGCACTTTCCTGGAAACTAAATGGGGAAAAATAGATTTTTCAACAAATAATATGGACACACCTTAAAATGTCCCCCCAAATAAATACATACAAACAGGTACTCCATCTGTTCTATGGTAAGTCTTGGGAATCCCTGGTTTTGTTTTTGACAAAGCTCATAATGATTTTGATATTCCAACTCTGTTTGAGATCTGAGTTACAAGGACAATTTATTATAGTTGTTGCTTCATTTGCATCTTTTCTCCCCTAACTTTCCTGTCCTAAGCACTTATTTTTGGAAAAGTTTCATTTGATTGAAAATTCTAAAACAGTCTCTGGCTGACATCTGAAGAAGCTAATATAGTTATGAAACTTTCAAAATGGTCTATGAGAGAATGCAAAAGAAGAAAAGAACATGAGGCTTTGGAATCCAATAGAAGAGCCTTGATCAAATCTTGGCTCGACCACTTATTTATCACTTGGAGCAAATGACTTCGACTTTGCAAACTGCAATTTATTTCTTGGAAAAACCAGGAAAAAATACAACTACTGGTGTTTTGTAAGGCCTCTATGAGATAACTATTTCAGTATAGCTCCTCACATATCTTTGCATATATTTAGCACTCAATAAACGTAAGCTGCTATTACTATTTTAGTTTGTGATTGTTATTTTTATAGTGAAATTGAGGCACTTAGATGAGGATTTTAGGGAGGATGTGAACCATTTAAGGAAAATTAATTAATTTCCAATTGTTAAAATAGATCTTTTAATGTGTAATATCACTTTTCTTTAAATTGTTACAGTTCTCCTACTTTACACTTCATTTATAATCTTCCAGTTATACTTTTGTTAGCTGAAGGAATTTTCTTTGACCCTGGGATTGAGCCTGAACTCCCACCCATAGCGATAGGATCTTAGGCCAGCTGGCTACATAGTGCCAACCTTACAAAGACAATCAGAAGGAAAGGGTTCAGGTAGTAAACTACTCAAAGCTGAGACAACCAGGCTTTTGATCTGTGACTACTGTTTCCATTATTTCTGGCTTGTGAAGATATCAAAAACAATAAACCTTTGCTGTTGTTGCTCTTCACTTGCTACTTTTTCTATGTAGCAAGAAAGAATTGTAACCGCACATGACCTTTGACCCAGAGCAGGCATCTAAGACTTTCTAAGCTTTTCTCTGCCTTCTGCATTTATTTTATTCAGTTATCAAATCAAAGAGTTCCAGGACACTGAGCTCAGAGGACCCTAGCTAACTACCTTACTTTGTAGTAGAAAAATGGAAGCCCAGCTGGGTGAGATTTGCCCAGCACCATATCACAAAGCCAGAACTGAATAGGGAATCCACATCCCACACATTTCTTCTTAAAAGAGAGCCTTAGTGCTAAGTCACTTGGGAGGATGCCTGCAACCCCATCACTTGGGAGGATGAGGCAGGAAAATGGCCATGAGTTCAAGGCCAGTCTGTGCTACTTAGTGAACTCAAGGCCAGCTTGAATTATACATGCTCACATCAGTAGACATGAATGGGTCCTATAGAATCTGTTGGAGTTGGTATTAATGTAAATATCATCATAAAAGTAAGCTAAAAATAAGTTTAGGATTGATTTTTAGTTTGCTTTCCTTGGCTCTACTTAATGTCTCCAAATATCTAATAACTTTAAAAATATTTTCCCTGTGATATATATTCTAATCAAAATTCTCCTTGTCCATATAGTCTATGTCCTATGTTTTTTTTTAAATTTCCCTCTTCTCCCTTCTTTTATAAGTTGTTATAGCCCAGATATCACCTGAGGCTATGTCTGATATTTTCCCATTGGATCATAAAAATAAATGTGTTTTTTCTCACCTGGATTAACTGGAAATAAGCAAATTAAAACATCTATGTACTTTTGAAAATATTTATTGGTGCATTATATATATATACACATCATGATCACACTCAACATTGAGAATTTGTATCAGTATATGACATGAATTCTATCCAACCAATAACCCCTACCCCCTATATACATAAACTTTGGTTCTTTTTTTTTAACCATCACATTTTTCCTTTCCTCTTATTACTTACCCTTACACCCCATTACCCTTTGAATATTTTCTATTTCACAATATCTATCTCAAGCCAGAGAAAAGATATGATATTTACACATCTGTGACCTATTTATTTCACTTATGAGTATATCCTCAAAGTATGTCCATTTGAGTATAAATGACTCAAAATTATCATTCTTTACGTCAGAGAAATACTCCATTTTATAAAAGCCACATCTTCTTTATCTAGTCAAGAGTTGTTTCTCAAAGGGCTACTATCTATAACACATAAAGATCTTAAAAAATCAGCTCTCCAAATTTAATTCAGAAATGAGCATCTGAAATGAACAGATACTTTTCTGAAGAAGTAAAAGCAGCAAAGAATCACATGAAGAAATGCTCAACATCACTGGTCGTCTGAGAGATACAGATGAAAACAACACTGAGATTTCATCTCACTTCACAAAGAATGGCTGCTATCTTGAAATTAATCAGCAATAAATGCTGGTGAGGCTGTGGAGGGAGAGAAAGGAATCTTTTTCCACTGTTGGCGGGAATGTAGACTGGTACAATCACTATGGAAATCAGTATGAAGATTCCTCAAAGAACTAGGACTAGAGACCCCATTTGACCCTGCTATTCCCCTGCTAAGAATCAAAAGATTCATATCACAGTGACATAAGTATACCCATGTTTATAGCGGCTCATTTTGTGACAGCTAAATCTTGGAAACAACCCAAATGCCCATATATGTACTTTTAAAATTATTTAGCTTTAAAATCTTACTATACATTTGTTCAAGCTTGATGATTAATGGTTGAGTACAGTGATAATATTTTGTAATTTATCAGCTGAATCATATTTATTAGCCATTTTATTTTAACATAATATTTACACCTAATGAATTAATTGAACTCTTAATAAATGTTCAAATCAGTAGTTGACATTTTGGAATCCAAATACTCAAGTTCAAACCTTACCTTTGTCACTTTGTTTTCTTCTCTGACTGAAGTCATTTAGGAATTTAGCATCTTTGTTTTTTCTACTATGAAATAACACTGACAGCAGTAATGATCATACCTCTCTGTCAGGGTTCAGTATTTTTACTGTTGTGTGGATCAACCATTCCCTGTAACACTTGTGTCATCTTCCCTTGCTTCACTGCCAAAACATGCACCAAAACAGCAATAAAGGACCCCAAGGTCTAGGCAAGTCATGTATAAGTTTGACTTCAAGCATTTTTGCCATGTTTTTAAAAATACCATAGCTTATATGTCTGTCTTGAAGCAAAATGTGAATTCTGAGGTGCAAGGAGACAAGGTATCAGTAGTGTCCTTGAGACATAATGGGATTGCAATTGTTACTGTGAGACCTCTTCTGAAGGAGATAGTTATTCTGCCCTCACACTGTCATGGTGAAAATCTGTCACACTGGCTCAGCCAAAAGGGATAAAGAATGAGACAGAGGAAGAAACATCTGACCTGAAAAGATAATCAACCTAGAAATCCAGAAACTAAAAGGCTCAGGAGAGGGATTAAGTGTGCAGTCAAATCTCTTCTTAATTTTGTTAATCAGACATTTGTCAGCACAGGGCACCTTTTGCAAGTGTTAAAAAATCAAAGCTCATGAATTAGACCTGGGACACATCTTATTACTTTCTTTATCACTGGGGAACATTTCTCAAGTTGCCTTCCTGAAAGGAATTTGGGCTTTGAGCTTATGTATGAAGATAATTATTTCTGTCATGATGAATAATTTAACCCAACTTCCACCCTCACACCACTCATAGCTTTCAATAAATGGAGATATACTGCTGCGTAACATAATAGCTTATCTATTTTATGGACCTGGCAGAAATTGTAACAAGAGCAAAAATGCTCCCAAGTCTTCAATGCTAAAATTTCTAGTTGATATTCCTTGATTTTGTTAGAGAAAATTAGGCCTGAGTGTGTTATGATTTAGCTCTAGAATGTCACCCCAAAGTCTCATGTGTCCAGAGGTAGAGCTTTTGGAAGGTGATTGGATCATGAAGGTGCTACATTCATCAGTGTATCAATCAAGTGATGAGTTCATAGCAAAATGTGCTAGTAGGAGCTGAAGCCTGCTTGGAGCTTGATCTAGAAGCTCCTAGGCTTCTTTCTTCTTCCCCCCTCTGCTTCCGGATCTGTTGATTGCATAAATTTCCTCCACCAGGCTTCATTATTGCTGTCAGTGTTCTTTCTTTCTTTCTTTTTTTTTTGAGACAGGGTCTTGGTTTGTAGTTCAGCCTGGCCCTGAGCTCAGCCTCAAACTCACATCACAGCAATCCTCCTGCTTCTGCCTCCTGAGTGCTGGGATTACGGGGTGAGCCACCACGCCTGGCACTGTGGAATGTGGTACTGGTTGCTGCTGGGTGTGAGTCTCCACACCCAGTGTGGTTACCAGGGATCAAATCTGGGCCTTTGTGCTTGCAAGACAGGTACCAGAACCACTGAGCTAAATTCCTGACCTTGTCAGCGTTGTTTCATATTAGAAAAAACCAAGATGCTGAATTCCTATACCATTCCATTTCTGTTTTGGAAATAGCCAAAAGGACTGAATACTCTGAAACAATGAGCCAAAATAAACCTGTCTTCCTTTAGGTTGCAGATGTCTGGGAAGTTGTTTCAGCAATGTGAAAGTGCCTAATATAGACTATTTCATTGTGTAACTCCAGATTAATGCAACGGAACTTGGATTAATTAATTACTGTAGAAGGTCATTCACTGCTAAAAAGAATTATAGACCTAGCCCATTTATCACCTGACTAAATAAATCAGGTGAATTAGAATCAGTGAATTAAGAATCTTGGCCTGGTTCTGTTACAGATGGGTTAGTGACTCGAGCTTGTTCATCTGTAAAGTGCATCTGACAGTTTGAAGTTATGTTCTTATTTTGGAGCATCTCAAACTTACAGAGCACGGTAACTCCACTCTCTTTATCTGAGCCATTAGAACAAGTGTTTCCAACCTGACACCAATATGATGTTCCATCACCCTGAACACAGTGATTATTTCCTACAATCAAGGGAAAAATCTACAGTCCAACCTCTAAAGTCAGGAAACTGGCATCAGTACATTCATGTTTCACTAGTTCATTTATTAATGCTCTATTTAGTACAAGTTCATTCTGAATTGCACATTGTTTTTGTTGTCACATCACTTTAAAGATCACATCATTCCTTTGGTTTAGAATTGTGGTTAAATTTTCTTTTTAGGCTTTAACAGTCTAACTCCCTTGAAGATCATAAGTATTATTTTACAGATTAGTCCTGTTCAGTTTGGACTTTACCGATGTTTTATTTGGTACCAATACCACAAGGCGGGATGCTCTTGACTGTCCCATTACTCACACTGTTAATATGAATCACATAATTAAGGTGGTTTCATTAGACTGGACTGTCCAGTTTAATGACATTTTCTATCTGATTCCTTAGTTATTTTGTGAAAAAATATTTTGAGACTATATGCATATTCCGATCCTTAACAAACTTACTTGTTATTTATTTATTTATTCATTTATATCAGTAAGAACTCATGCCTTCTTATTTTACTTAATGGGATATAATTCTTTCTGATCATCATTTTGCATTCTAGTTGTCTCAGATTTGGCCACATGAGAGCCTCTTCAAGCTCATTGCTGTGTCTCCCAACATATCCTCATGTTTCTAGAAATCCTTCATTACTTTTTGGCCTAATATAGACTATTTGGTTTTTCCAAAACCAAATCTTGGCACTAGGTGTGATCATTGCATCCACAAACAAGTATTTATATCCACATCTATTTTCTACAACTCTCTGTTGAAGTCTATAGGTTCATAACAATACTTCCAAATCCAGTGAACACCACAGGGTTAATTCCCATTTATTTTCATGCTGCTTGCAGGTCTGAGGACTGAAAGTCCAAGATCAAGGTGCCTTTACATAGGGCTGCATTGTTGAGGGAAGGACCTGCCTTAGGCCTCTCTGGCTAGCAGATGGTCATCTTCTTAGGCCTCTTCACATGGTGTTCTCCCTCTTCTGTAACCGGATCCAGTCTCACCTTTTTATAAGGACATCAGTCTTTTGGGTTTAGAACTGACCTTGATGATCCCATGGCACTTGACTGCCTCTGTAAAAGTCCTCTCACCGATGAGTTCACACAGTCAGATACTGGGATCTTTATCATGTGAACATAGGGAAAACAATTCATTCTGTAACAGTGGTTCTCTTCCAGCCATTCATTCAGAGACACAAACACCTCCAATCTGAAGTCTGATGGTTGTGCCCAGATTATGGGAGCAAAGAGCAGAGAGTTTTAAATCTTGACAGGTTTTGTGGCTGCCACTTGGAAACATCATTCCATTTGCATTCTTTTGGGATGAAGGATGGAAAGCGTATCCGGAGGAAGGGAATTAGTCCTGGTGATCATCGAAGTGGTGTCTAGAACCTCCTGCTCTATTCCATATTAACCCCAAAAAGCCCTGACATGAAAAATTAAAATTAGACTGCTGGTAATAAGATTATCAAGGGGGAAGAGTGGAAAAAACAGCATTTACCTGCACTTTTTTTGACACTCTGAATATTTTAATTACCAGCCTGTCCTCTACCAGAAAAAAAAGATAATATTGAAGAAAAGAGAGGTCAGTTATTGTCTGATGTAGCTCATATTTTAGCACTTGAGATTCTGCTCTGGGTCCTACCCTGGCACATTTCACTTGCTTCTTCCTTTTGTTTGCCTGGATAGATTATTCAGATGGAGACTAGAAATATCAGCATTCTCTTGGGAGGTCATGCTTTCCCTAGAAAAACTGTTATCTTTATTTTATAATATTAATGCTAACTATAACCACCAGCCAGGTAGGGCTAAAAAGAAGATTATCTTACAAAACTGAAATTCACTGCTGGGGATTTTTTCTTAACATTGTTAAGCATAATAATATTTTCATGGGGTAATTCCTACCAACTGGTTCACAAAACTCTTGTCATTTTTTTAAAAGCAGAATTCAATAACACCAGGCAGCAGAGTGTGTAAGACATAAATTACAGATGGCAGGAGAGCAAAGACATTGTGTGGTGAATAAATTAAAGGCTTCAATTTTAAGGCCAGTGCATAAGGCATGGGAAAGGAAAGCCGAGACTGCAAGAGAGAAATGTCTTCAGGAGACATTGAAATCAGGTCTGTGAGAGGGAAGAGCGCCCACGAACAATCTACACTGCAGAAATGAAGTATTTTGCTCACAAAATATTACTAAAATAATGTAAGCCCTTTTTTCTAACTGTTTCACAATAGTGTAGAGTCCTAGAAAGACAGCTGTGGGTCTGATGATACTTGTAAGATGTGAAACCCTTTAGATACGCTATGAGTTGTGTCAAAAGATACAGAGTATCAGGCCCTTTAATCCCCGAACAGTTAAAACTTACCATAACTGCAACCCCAATTTAAAGTTGAGGTACTTTGTGAACCCTAGAGATTGGGTAAAATATTTGATTGCTTTGCAGCTCTCTTTATTTAGCCTCAGCAATGGCTCAGAAGTTGGACTTCCCCACTGTATACATAGGTTCACGTCTTATACTTCTCTTGCCTTCTTGTTTACTCTGCTGATGGCTGAACCCAGGGCTTGCACATGATGGGCTAGTATTCCACTCGTAGAATTTTTATAGTTGTGAGTTCAGTCATAATTTTCTAACATGAAAAGCTGATTGCACAGGATAAAGTCTTCAGTCTCTTCTGTGTCCTCAGAGACTCTGGGACAATGGAGCACAGCAGTCTGTACAGTTTATGCTTAAATTTCACTAGGCCACTCAGTTTATAGGTGAAGAGATCCAGCTGTGGAGTTTAGAAATAAACCACATATCACTGAATTGAAATATGTTATATACATGGTAATATGTAGTTGTTTTCTAAGAAATCAAGGAAATGAGATAAAGGATAGCCTTTAATAAGTGGTGCAGGGCCGGGGATTTAGCTCAGTGGTTCCGGCGCATGTCTTGGAAGCACAAGGACCGGGGTTCGATCCCCGGTAACCACATACCTATACTGGGTGTGGAGACTCACGCCCAGCAGCAACCAGTACCACATACCACAGTGCCGGGTGTGGTGGCTCACGCCTGTAATCCCAGCACTCAGGAGGCAGAGGCAGGAGGATTGCTGTGATGAGTTTGAGGCTGAGCTCAGGGCCAGCCTGAACTACAAAGCGAGACCCTGTCTCAAAAAAAAAACCTAAAAAAAAAAAAATAAGTGGTGCAAAAACAAAACAAAATGAATCTTAACTTATACCTCACACCAGTCACAAAAATATTTGAAAATGAATGAATCACAAACCTAAATGTATTTACTAATCCTGGAAAATGTTTAAGAAGAAAACACAAGTGATAATTTTTAACAACATGTAGTGGGCAAATGTGTCTTAATTTTTCTAAATATAAACCAAAATAGAAAAGAATTGATACTTGGATTCTACCAAAATTATAATTTTTAACCCCCAAGAAGAAAATTAGAAGGTAAATTACAGACCATGAGAAAACATTAGCCGTGCATAGATCCAAGATTTTCTATCCATCAGCTTTACCAACTCACTAGTATCCCAGTTTAAGGTTTGAATGATGCTTCATAAAAAAAGATATATGAATGATCAATAAGCACCTGGAAAGATGTCCACATTGTGAGCCACACTGTGATACATGCCCATCAGAGGGATGC